>CM075453.1:16766068-17036388 GCA_037832335.1 Carallia pectinifolia
GCAACTAATAAATGCAAATTATGATCAATTGCACACTTATTAGAGGGAATTGAATGTATTTAACACCTCAAAAGGTGTTGGAAATGCGTTTTGCATTGAAATTAAAGGTTTTTACAAGCATTTATGCTTAAATTAACTTTAATTTGTGTTAAATAAGCCATTAAAATGAAAGAAAATCACTTATTTGTAAGAAATAAAGTGATTTAGCCTCTTTATTCACGCGACAAAAGGTCTTATGCGACTAATAAATGCAAATTATGATCAATTGCACACTTATTAGGGGAATTGAATGTATTTAACACCTCAAAAGGTGTTGGAAATGCGTTTTGCATTGAAATTAAAGGTTTTTACAAGCATTTATGCTTAAATTAACTTTAATTTGTGTTAAATAAGCCATTAAAATGAAAGAAAATCACTTATTTGCAAGAAACAAAGTGATTTAGCCTCTTTATTCACGCCACAAAAGGTCTTATGCAACTAATAAATGCAAATTATGATCAATTGCACACTTATTAGGGGAATTGAATGTATTTAACACCTCAAAAGGTGTTGGAAATGCGTTTTGCATTGAAATTAAAGGTTTTTACAAGCATTTATGCTTAAATTAACTTTAATTTGTGTTAAATAAGCCATTAAAATGAAAGAAAATCACTTATTTGCAAGAAACAAAGTGATTTAGCCTCTTTATTCACGCCACAAAAGGTCTTATGCAACTAATAAATGCAAATTATGATCAATTGCACACTTATTAGGGGAATTGAATGTATTTAACACCTCAAAAGGTGTTGGAAATGCGTTTTGCATTGAAATTAAAGGTTTTTACAAGCATTTATGCTTAAATTAACTTTAATTTGTGTTAAATAAGCCATTAAAATGAAAGAAAATCACTTATTTGCAAGAAACAAAGTGATTTAGCCTCTTTATTCACGCCACAAAAGGTCTTATGCAACTAATAAATGCAAATTATGATCAATTGCACACTTATTAGGGGAATTGAATGTATTTAACACCTCAAAAGGTGTTGGAAATGCGTTTTGCATTGAAATTAAAGGTTTTTACAAGCATTTATGCTTAAATTAACTTTAATTTGTGTTAAATAAGCCATTAAAATGAAAGAAAATCACTTATTTGCAAGAAACAAAGTGATTTAGCCTCTTTATTCACGCCACAAAAGGTCTTATGCTACTAATAAATGCAAATTATGATCAATTGCACACTTATTAGGGGAATTGAATGTATTTAACACCTCAAAAGGTGTTGGAAATGCGTTTTGCATTGAAATTAAAGGTTTTTACAAGCATTTATGCTTAAATTAACTTTAATTTGTGTTAAATAAGCCATTAAAATGAAAGAAAATCACTTATTTGCAAGAAACAAAGTGATTTAGCCTCTTTATTCACGCCACAAAAGGTCTTATGCAACTAATAAATGCAAATTATGATCAATTGCACACTTATTAGGGGAATTGAATGTATTTAACACCTCAAAAGGTGTTGGAAATGCGTTTTGCATTGAAATTAAAGGTTTTTACAAGCATTTATGCTTAAATTAACTTTAATTTGTGTTAAATAAGCCATTAAAATGAAAGAAAATCACTTATTTGCAAGAAACAAAGTGATTTAGCCTCTTTATTCACGCCACAAAAGGTCTTATGCAACTAATAAATGCAAATTATGATCAATTGCACACTTATTAGGGGAATTGAATGTATTTAACACCTCAAAAGGTGTTGGAAATGCGTTTTGCATTGAAATTAAAGGTTTTTACAAGCATTTATGCTTAAATTAACTTTAATTTGTGTTAAATAAGCCATTAAAATGAAAGAAAATCACTTATTTGCAAGAAACAAAGTGATTTAGCCTCTTTATTCACGCCACAAAAGGTCTTATGCAACTAATAAATGCAAATTATGATCAATTGCACACTTATTAGGGGAATTGAATGTATTTAACACCTCAAAAGGTGTTGGAAATGCGTTTTGCATTGAAATTAAAGGTTTTTACAAGCATTTATGCTTAAATTAACTTTAATTTGTGTTAAATAAGCCATTAAAATGAAAGAAAATCACTTATTTGCAAGAAATAAAGTGATTTAGCCTCTTTATTCACGCCACAAAAGGTCTTATGCAACTAATAAATGCAAATTATGATCAATTGCACACTTATTAGAGGGAATTGAATGTATTTAACACCTCAAAAGGTGTTGGAAATGCGTTTTGCATTGAAATTAAAGGTTTTTACAAGCATTTATGCTTAAATTAACTTTAATTTGTGTTAAATAAGCCATTAAAATGAAAGAAAATCACTTATTTGCAAGAAATAAAGTGATTTAGCCTCTTTATTCACGCCACAAAAGGTCTTATGCTACTAATAAATGCAAATTATGATCAATTGCACACTTATTAGGGGAATTGAATGTATTTAACACCTCAAAAGGTGTTGGAAATGCGTTTTGCATTGAAATTAAAGGTTTTTACAAGCATTTATGCTTAAATTAACTTTAATTTGTGTTAAATAAGCCATTAAAATGAAAGAAAATCACTTATTTGCAAGAAACAAAGTGATTTAGCCTCTTTATTCACGCCACAAAAGGTCTTATGCAACTAATAAATGCAAATTATGATCAATTGCACACTTATTAGGGGAATTGAATGTATTTAACACCTCAAAAGGTGTTGGAAATGCGTTTTGCATTGAAATTAAAGGTTTTTACAAGCATTTATGCTTAAATTAACTTTAATTTGTGTTAAATAAGCCATTAAAATGAAAGAAAATCACTTATTTGCAAGAAACAAAGTGATTTAGCCTCTTTATTCACGCCACAAAAGGTCTTATGCAACTAATAAATGCAAATTATGATCAATTGCACACTTATTAGGGGAATTGAATGTATTTAACACCTCAAAAGGTGTTGGAAATGCGTTTTGCATTGAAATTAAAGGTTTTTACAAGCATTTATGCTTAAATTAACTTTAATTTGTGTTAAATAAGCCATTAAAATGAAAGAAAATCACTTATTTGCAAGAAATAAAGTGATTTAGCCTCTTTATTCACGCCACAAAAGGTCTTATGCAACTAATAAATGCAAATTATGATCAATTGCACACTTATTAGGGGAATTGAATGTATTTAACACCTCAAAAGGTGTTGGAAATGCGTTTTGCATTGAAATTAAAGGTTTTTACAAGCATTTATGCTTAAATTAACTTTAATTTGTGTTAAATAAGCCATTAAAATGAAAGAAAATCACTTATTTGCAAGAAACAAAGTGATTTAGCCTCTTTATTCACGCCACAAAAGGTCTTATGCAACTAATAAATGCAAATTATGATCAATTGCACACTTATTAGGGGAATTGAATGTATTTAACACCTCAAAAGGTGTTGGAAATGCGTTTTGCATTGAAATTAAAGGTTTTTACAAGCATTTATGCTTAAATTAACTTTAATTTGTGTTAAATAAGCCATTAAAATGAAAGAAAATCACTTATTTGCAAGAAACAAAGTGATTTAGCCTCTTTATTCACGCCACAAAAGGTCTTATGCAACTAATAAATGCAAATTATGATCAATTGCACACTTATTAGGGGAATTGAATGTATTTAACACCTCAAAAGGTGTTGGAAATGCGTTTTGCATTGAAATTAAAGGTTTTTACAAGCATTTATGCTTAAATTAACTTTAATTTGTGTTAAATAAGCCATTAAAATGAAAGAAAATCACTTATTTGCAAGAAACAAAGTGATTTAGCCTCTTTATTCACGCCACAAAAGGTCTTATGCAACTAATAAATGCAAATTATGATCAATTGCACACTTATTAGGGGAATTGAATGTATTTAACACCTCAAAAGGTGTTGGAAATGCGTTTTGCATTGAAATTAAAGGTTTTTACAAGCATTTATGCTTAAATTAACTTTAATTTGTGTTAAATAAGCCATTAAAATGAAAGAAAATCACTTATTTGCAAGAAATAAAGTGATTTAGCCTCTTTATTCACAGCACAAAAGCTCTTATGCAACTAATAAATGCAAATTATGATCAATTGCACACTTATTAGAGGGAATTGAATGTATTTAACACCTCAAAAGGTGTTGGAAATGCGTTTTGCATTGAAATTAAAGGTTTTTACAAGCATTTATGCTTAAATTAACTTTAATTTGTGTTAAATAAGCCATTAAAATGAAAGAAAATCACTTATTTGTAAGAAATAAAGTGATTTAGCCTCTTTATTCACGCCACAAAAGGTCTTATGCGACTAATAAATGCAAATTATGATCAATTGCACACTTATTAGGGGAATTGAATGTATTTAACACCTCAAAAGGTGTTGGAAATGCGTTTTGCATTGAAATTAAAGGTTTTTACAAGCATTTATGCTTAAATTAACTTTAATTTGTGTTAAATAAGCCATTAAAATGAAAGAAAATCACTTATTTGCAAGAAACAAAGTGATTTAGCCTCTTTATTCACGCCACAAAAGGTCTTATGCAACTAATAAATGCAAATTATGATCAATTGCACACTTATTAGTGGGAATTGAATGTATTTAACACCTCAAAAGGTGTTGGAAATGCGTTTTGCATTGAAATTAAAGGTTTTTACAAGCATTTATGCTTAAATTAACTTTAATTTGTGTTAAATAAGCCATTAAAATGAAAGAAAATCACTTATTTGCAAGAAACAAAGTGATTTAGCCTCTTTATTCACGCCACAAAAGGTCTTATGCAACTAATAAATGCAAATTATGATCAATTGCACACTTATTAGGGGAATTGAATGTATTTAACACCTCAAAAGGTGTTGGAAATGCGTTTTGCATTGAAATTAAAGGTTTTTACAAGCATTTATGCTTAAATTAACTTTAATTTGTGTTAAATAAGCCATTAAAATGAAAGAAAATCACTTATTTGCAAGAAACAAAGTGATTTAGCCTCTTTATTCACGCCACAAAAGGTCTTATGCAACTAATAAATGCAAATTATGATCAATTGCACACTTATTAGGGGAATTGAATGTATTTAACACCTCAAAAGGTGTTGGAAATGCGTTTTGCATTGAAATTAAAGGTTTTTACAAGCATTTATGCTTAAATTAACTTTAATTTGTGTTAAATAAGCCATTAAAATGAAAGAAAATCACTTATTTGCAAGAAACAAAGTGATTTAGCCTCTTTATTCACGCCACAAAAGGTCTTATGCAACTAATAAATGCAAATTATGATCAATTGCACACTTATTAGGGGGAATTGAATGTATTTAACACCTCAAAAGGTGTTGGAAATGCGTTTTGCATTGAAATTAAAGGTTTTTACAAGCATTTATGCTTAAATTAACTTTAATTTGTGTTAAATAAGCCATTAAAATGAAAGAAAATCACTTATTTGCAAGAAATAAAGTGATTTAGCCTCTTTATTCACGCCACAAAAGGTCTTATGCAACTAATAAATGCAAATTATGATCAATTGCACACTTATTAGGGGAATTGAATGTATTTAACACCTCAAAAGGTGTTGGAAATGCGTTTTGCATTGAAATTAAAGGTTTTTACAAGCATTTATGCTTAAATTAACTTTAATTTGTGTTAAATAAGCCATTAAAATGAAAGAAAATCACTTATTTGCAAGAAACAAAGTGATTTAGCCTCTTTATTCACGCCACAAAAGGTCTTATGCAACTAATAAATGCAAATTATGATCAATTGCACACTTATTAGGGGAATTGAATGTATTTAACACCTCAAAAGGTGTTGGAAATGCGTTTTGCATTGAAATTAAAGGTTTTTACAAGCATTTATGCTTAAATTAACTTTAATTTGTGTTAAATAAGCCATTAAAATGAAAGAAAATCACTTATTTGCAAGAAACAAAGTGATTTAGCCTCTTTATTCACGCCACAAAAGGTCTTATGCAACTAATAAATGCAAATTATGATCAATTGCACACTTATTAGGGGAATTGAATGTATTTAACACCTCAAAAGGTGTTGGAAATGCGTTTTGCATTGAAATTAAAGGTTTTTACAAGCATTTATGCTTAAATTAACTTTAATTTGTGTTAAATAAGCCATTAAAATGAAAGAAAATCACTTATTTGCAAGAAACAAAGTGATTTAGCCTCTTTATTCACGCCACAAAAGGTCTTATGCTACTAATAAATGCAAATTATGATCAATTGCACACTTATTAGGGGAATTGAATGTATTTAACACCTCAAAAGGTGTTGGAAATGCGTTTTGCATTGAAATTAAAGGTTTTTACAAGCATTTATGCTTAAATTAACTTTAATTTGTGTTAAATAAGCCATTAAAATGAAAGAAAATCACTTATTTGCAAGAAACAAAGTGATTTAGCCTCTTTATTCACGCCACAAAAGGTCTTATGCAACTAATAAATGCAAATTATGATCAATTGCACACTTATTAGGGGAATTGAATGTATTTAACACCTCAAAAGGTGTTGGAAATGCGTTTTGCATTGAAATTAAAGGTTTTTACAAGCATTTATGCTTAAATTAACTTTAATTTGTGTTAAATAAGCCATTAAAATGAAAGAAAATCACTTATTTGCAAGAAACAAAGTGATTTAGCCTCTTTATTCACGCCACAAAAGGTCTTATGCAACTAATAAATGCAAATTATGATCAATTGCACACTTATTAGGGGAATTGAATGTATTTAACACCTCAAAAGGTGTTGGAAATGCGTTTTGCATTGAAATTAAAGGTTTTTACAAGCATTTATGCTTAAATTAACTTTAATTTGTGTTAAATAAGCCATTAAAATGAAAGAAAATCACTTATTTGCAAGAAACAAAGTGATTTAGCCTCTTTATTCACGCCACAAAAGGTCTTATGCAACTAATAAATGCAAATTATGATCAATTGCACACTTATTAGGGGGAATTGAATGTATTTAACACCTCAAAAGGTGTTGGAAATGCGTTTTGCATTGAAATTAAAGGTTTTTACAAGCATTTATGCTTAAATTAACTTTAATTTGTGTTAAATAAGCCATTAAAATGAAAGAAAATCACTTATTTGCAAGAAATAAAGTGATTTAGCCTCTTTATTCACGCCACAAAAGGTCTTATGCAACTAATAAATGCAAATTATGATCAATTGCACACTTATTAGGGGAATTGAATGTATTTAACACCTCAAAAGGTGTTGGAAATGCGTTTTGCATTGAAATTAAAGGTTTTTACAAGCATTTATGCTTAAATTAACTTTAATTTGTGTTAAATAAGCCATTAAAATGAAAGAAAATCACTTATTTGCAAGAAACAAAGTGATTTAGCCTCTTTATTCACGCCACAAAAGGTCTTATGCAACTAATAAATGCAAATTATGATCAATTGCACACTTATTAGGGGGAATTGAATGTATTTAACACCTCAAAAGGTGTTGGAAATGCGTTTTGCATTGAAATTAAAGGTTTTTACAAGCATTTATGCTTAAATTAACTTTAATTTGTGTTAAATAAGCCATTAAAATGAAAGAAAATCACTTATTTGCAAGAAACAAAGTGATTTAGCCTCTTTATTCACGCCACAAAAGGTCTTATGCTACTAATAAATGCAAATTATGATCAATTGCACACTTATTAGGGGAATTGAATGTATTTAACACCTCAAAAGGTGTTGGAAATGCGTTTTGCATTGAAATTAAAGGTTTTTACAAGCATTTATGCTTAAATTAACTTTAATTTGTGTTAAATAAGCCATTAAAATGAAAGAAAATCACTTATTTGCAAGAAACAAAGTGATTTAGCCTCTTTATTCACGCCACAAAAGGTCTTATGCAACTAATAAATGCAAATTATGATCAATTGCACACTTATTAGGGGAATTGAATGTATTTAACACCTCAAAAGGTGTTGGAAATGCGTTTTGCATTGAAATTAAAGGTTTTTACAAGCATTTATGCTTAAATTAACTTTAATTTGTGTTAAATAAGCCATTAAAATGAAAGAAAATCACTTATTTGCAAGAAACAAAGTGATTTAGCCTCTTTATTCACGCCACAAAAGGTCTTATGCAACTAATAAATGCAAATTATGATCAATTGCACACTTATTAGGGGAATTGAATGTATTTAACACCTCAAAAGGTGTTGGAAATGCGTTTTGCATTGAAATTAAAGGTTTTTACAAGCATTTATGCTTAAATTAACTTTAATTTGTGTTAAATAAGCCATTAAAATGAAAGAAAATCACTTATTTGCAAGAAACAAAGTGATTTAGCCTCTTTATTCACGCCACAAAAGGTCTTATGCAACTAATAAATGCAAATTATGATCAATTGCACACTTATTAGGGGGAATTGAATGTATTTAACACCTCAAAAGGTGTTGGAAATGCGTTTTGCATTGAAATTAAAGGTTTTTACAAGCATTTATGCTTAAATTAACTTTAATTTGTGTTAAATAAGCCATTAAAATGAAAGAAAATCACTTATTTGCAAGAAACAAAGTGATTTAGCCTCTTTATTCACGCCACAAAAGGTCTTATGCAACTAATAAATGCAAATTATGATCAATTGCACACTTATTAGGGGAATTGAATGTATTTAACACCTCAAAAGGTGTTGGAAATGCGTTTTGCATTGAAATTAAAGGTTTTTACAAGCATTTATGCTTAAATTAACTTTAATTTGTGTTAAATAAGCCATTAAAATGAAAGAAAATCACTTATTTGCAAGAAACAAAGTGATTTAGCCTCTTTATTCACGCCACAAAAGGTCTTATGCAACTAATAAATGCAAATTATGATCAATTGCACACTTATTAGGGGGAATTGAATGTATTTAACACCTCAAAAGGTGTTGGAAATGCGTTTTGCATTGAAATTAAAGGTTTTTACAAGCATTTATGCTTAAATTAACTTTAATTTGTGTTAAATAAGCCATTAAAATGAAAGAAAATCACTTATTTGCAAGAAACAAAGTGATTTAGCCTCTTTATTCACGCCACAAAAGGTCTTATGCAACTAATAAATGCAAATTATGATCAATTGCACACTTATTAGGGGGAATTGAATGTATTTAACACCTCAAAAGGTGTTGGAAATGCGTTTTGCATTGAAATTAAAGGTTTTTACAAGCATTTATGCTTAAATTAACTTTAATTTGTGTTAAATAAGCCATTAAAATGAAAGAAAATCACTTATTTGCAAGAAACAAAGTGATTTAGCCTCTTTATTCACGCCACAAAAGGTCTTATGCAACTAATAAATGCAAATTATGATCAATTGCACACTTATTAGGGGAATTGAATGTATTTAACACCTCAAAAGGTGTTGGAAATGCGTTTTGCATTGAAATTAAAGGTTTTTACAAGCATTTATGCTTAAATTAACTTTAATTTGTGTTAAATAAGCCATTAAAATGAAAGAAAATCACTTATTTGCAAGAAATAAAGTGATTTAGCCTCTTTATTCACGCCACAAAAGGTCTTATGCTACTAATAAATGCAAATTATGATCAATTGCACACTTATTAGGGGAATTGAATGTATTTAACACCTCAAAAGGTGTTGGAAATGCGTTTTGCATTGAAATTAAAGGTTTTTACAAGCATTTATGCTTAAATTAACTTTAATTTGTGTTAAATAAGCCATTAAAATGAAAGAAAATCACTTATTTGCAAGAAACAAAGTGATTTAGCCTCTTTATTCACGCCACAAAAGGTCTTATGCAACTAATAAATGCAAATTATGATCAATTGCACACTTATTAGGGGGAATTGAATGTATTTAACACCTCAAAAGGTGTTGGAAATGCGTTTTGCATTGAAATTAAAGGTTTTTACAAGCATTTATGCTTAAATTAACTTTAATTTGTGTTAAATAAGCCATTAAAATGAAAGAAAATCACTTATTTGCAAGAAACAAAGTGATTTAGCCTCTTTATTCACGCCACAAAAGGTCTTATGCTACTAATAAATGCAAATTATGATCAATTGCACACTTATTAGGGGAATTGAATGTATTTAACACCTCAAAAGGTGTTGGAAATGCGTTTTGCATTGAGATTAAAGGTTTTTACAAGCATTTATGCTAGCCTCCCCTCCTAGCTTGCCTTGCTAACCTACCTTAGAGGCATAAACATGTGCAGCGCGATGAGCAGCTTGCTGTGCGTGCTGTCGTCCCAACGAGCAGCACGTTGTGTGCCCCGGTGCTCTGCTAGCCTCCCTCCCAAGCTTACTTTGCTAGCCTCCCTATATTGGCCTCCCTCCCAAGCTTGCCTTGCTAGCCTCCCTTTGTTAGCCACCATCCTTTGCTAACCTCCTTTTATTGGCCCCCCTCCTTTGCTGGTCTCCCTTCCTAGCTCGCCCTGCTAACCTCCCTTAAAGACAACAACATGTGCGGCATGATCCCTTCCTAGCTTTCCTTTTGAACCTCCCTTGCAGGCAACAACGTGTGTGGAGCATGCTTTTGGGCAGCAACTTGTGCAGAGCCAAGCATGCTCCAACTCTAGTCCTTAGCTATTTTAAGCCCTCTTTGGTGGCTAATGCCTTGGTTGATCTTCCCATAACCTCGAGTACTGATTCAATTAGTCGGTGCAAGGGAGTTGGTGCAAGCTGCCAACGACTCTATCATGCTCTTTGGTCGAGGGACTAGGACCTCACCTCTTCACTGCCACCCCATGCAACTTTTGGGCTTGTTGTGTGGCACAATAGTTATAGCTCTTACCCGACTAACATTCCTTGCTAACCTACCTTACTGGCCTCCCATGCTAACCTTCCTGGTATGCCATCGATGAGCAGCACCCCATTCCTGGGCAGATGCGCACCGCATTGTGCACGCTACTCGCTGTTCCCTCTAACACGCTGCGTTCGCGTTGCTATCTGGACGAGCAGCGTCCTACGTGCTGTTGCCCTATCAGTAGCAAGCTGCTTGCCCCCCTCCCTTGCTAGCCTCCCTTGGTTGGCCTCCCGCCCATGCTTGCCTTGTTAGCCTCCCATGGTTGGCCCCCGACCCAATCTTTCCATACTCGCCTCCCTTGGTTGGCCTCCCTCCTTTGCTAACCTCCCTTAGTTGGCCCCCCTCCCTTGCTGGACTCACTTCCTAGTTTGCATTGCAAACCTCCCTTAGAGGCACCAACATGTGCGACACGACAAACTGCCCGCTGTGCACACTACTTGCATGACGAGCAACAAGATGCACGCACCCCAGTGCACTGCTACCCCAACGCGCTGCTAGCCTCCCTCCCTTGCTCACATCCCTTCTTAGCTTTCCTTTTGAACCTCTCATGTGGGCACCAACGTGTGCGGAGAATGGTTGCGGGCAGCAACTTGTGTGGGGCCAAGTATGCTCCAAGTCTATTCCTTTGCTGATTCAAGTGGTCGGTGTAAGGGAGTTGATGCAAGGTGCCAACAACTTTATCATGCTCTTTGGTCGGAGGACTAGGAGTTCACCTCTTCGCTGCCATCCCATGCAATTGTTGAGCGTGTTTTGCGATGCAACGGTTACAGTGCACGCCCAACGCTGCCATCCCGGCCTACCTTACTGGCCTCCCTGGACGCTCGATGAGCAGCCCAACGCGTACTCCATTACATTGTTGGACAAACGCACAGCGTGCTGAACACACTGCTCGCTGCTCCCTCTAGCACGCAGCGCGCGCGTCACTGGTCAGACGAGCAGTACATAGCAGGCTATTGGCCTGATAAGTAGTACACTGCTAGCCCCCCTCCATTGCCACCCTCCCTCCTAAGCTTGCCTTGCTAGCCTCCCTTGGCTAGCCTCCCTCCCAAGCTTTCCTTGCTAGCCTCACTTTGTTTGCCTCTGTCCCTTGCTAACCTCCCTTAGTTGGCCCCCCTCCCTTGCTGGCCTCGATTCCTAGCTTGCCTTGTCAACCTCCCTCAGAGGCACCAATATGTGCAGCACGATGACCAGCCCGCTGCTGGTCCGATGAGCCACATGCTCCACACGCCCCACCACACGAGCAGCCTCCCTCCCTTGCTCGCATCCCTTCCTAGATTTCCTTTTAAACCTCCCTCGTTGGCAGCAACGTGCATGGGGCGTGCTTGTGAGTAGCAACTTGTGTGGAGCCAACCATGGTCCAAGTATACTCCTTAGCCATTTTTAAGCCCTCTTTGGTTAGCAATGCCTTGGCCGATCCTGCCATGACCTCGCTTACTAATTCAACGGGTCGATGCAAGGGAGTTGGTTCAAAGTGCCAACAACTACATCATGCCCAATGGTTGAGGGACTAGGAGCTAACCTCTTTGCTGCTACTTCATGCAACTATAGAGCATGTTAAGTGGAGCAACGGTTAGACTGCTAACGCGGCTAACATCCCCTTGCTAGCCTCCTTTGGTTGGCCTCCCTACCTTGCTAATCTCCCTTGGTTGGCCCCCCTCCCTTGGTGGCCACTCTTCCTAGCTTGCCTTGCTAACCTCCCTTAGAGGCACCAACATGTGCAGCACAACAAACTGCTCGCTGCACACGCTGCTGGCCTAACGAGCAACACGAAGCGCACACCACAATGCACTGCTAGCCTCCCTCCCTTGCTCGCATCCCATCCTAGCTTTCCTTTTGAACCTCCGTTGCAGGCAGCAATATGTGCAGAGCATGCTTGCATGCAGCAACTTGTGCGAAGTCAAGCATGCTCCAAGTCTATTCCTTAGTCTTTTTTTAAGCCCTTTTTGGAGGCCAATGCCCTGGCCGATCTTCCCATAAACTCGCTTGCTGATTCAACGGGTCTATGTAAGGGAGTTAGTGCAAGGTGCCAACAACTTTATCATACTCTTTGGTCGAGGGACTAGCATCTAACCTCTTTGCTGCCACCCCATATAACTATCGAGCATGTTGTGCAGCGCAACAGCTAGAGTGCTTATCCGGCTAACATGCCTTGCCATCCTACCTTACTGGCCTCCCAAGCTAACCTGCCACATTGGGCGCTCAATGAGCAGCCCGTCGCGCGCTGCTGGGCGGATGGGTAACACACTGCACGCTCTCGCTAATCCCTCCAGCATGTTGTGCATGCGTTGCTAGCTAGACGACCAACACACTGAGGTTGCTTGCACGACGAGCAGCACACTACTAGCCCCCCTCCCTTGCCAGCCTCCCTCCCAAGCTTGGCTTGCTAGCCTCCCTCCCAAACTTGCTTTACTAGCCTCTGTTGGTTGGCCTCCCTCCCTTGCTGGCCCCCATTCATAGTTTGCCTTGCTAACCTCCCTTTGAGGCACCAACATGTGCAACACTACGAGCAGCTCACTGCGCGCTACTAGCCCGAATAACAGCACGTTGCGCACATCCCAGTGCATTGCTAGCCTCCCTCCCTTTGTCGCATCCCTTCCTAGCTTTCCTTTTGAACCTCCCTTATGGGCAGCAATGTGTTTAGAGCATGCTTGCGGGCTGCAACTTGTGTGAAGCCAACCATGCTGCAAGTCTATTCTTTTGTCATTTTTAGGCCCTCTTTTCTGGCCAAAGCCTCAGCCGATCTTTCCAAAACCTTGCTTGTTGATTCAACTGGTCGGTCCTCCCTCCCAAGCTTGCCTTGCTAGCCTCCCTTGGTTGGCCTCCCTCCCTTCTAGGCCTCCCTTCCTAACTTGCCTTGCTAACCTACCTTGGAGGCTCCAACATGTGCAGCATGACGAGCAGCCCACTGTGCCCGCTGTCAGCCCAACGAGTGGCACACCCGGCCCGCCCCAACGCGCTGCTAGCCTCCCTCTCTTGCTCGCATCCCCTCTTGGCTTTCCTTTTGAACCTCCTTTATGGGCTGCAACGTGCGCAAAGCCAAGCATTCTCCAAATCTATGGCCTATGCCTTGGTCGATCTTTCCTTAACCTCGTTTGCTGATTCAACGGGTCGGTGCTAGGTACCGTCAACTTTATCATGCTCTTTGGTTGAGGGACTAGTACCAAACCTCTTCGCTACCACTTCATGCAACTGTCGATCATGTTTTGTGGCGCAACGGTTAGAGTGCTTACCCGGCTAACATCCCTTTCCAATATACCTTACTGGCCTCCCATGCTAACATCCCATGTTAGGCGCTCAACAAGCAGCATGTCGGGCGCTCCAGTGCTCTATTAGGCAATGCGCAGCACGCTGTGTGCGCTCGCTGCTCTCTCCAAGATGCTACGCGCGCATTGCTGGCCAAACAAGCAGCATGCTACGCGCTGCAAGCCCATCGAGTAGCACATTGCTAGCCCCCTCCCTTGCTGGCCTCCGCCCCAAGCTTGCTTTGCTAGCCTCCCTTATTTGGCCTCCCTTCAAAGCCTGCCTTGCTGTCTCCCTTGCTTGGCCCCCCTTCCTTACTAACCTCCATTGGTTGGCCCCCATCCCTTGCTGGCCTCCCTTCCTAGCTTGCGTTGCTATCCTTCCTTAGGGACGCCAATATGTGTAGCACAACAGGTAGCTCGCCACGCAAGCTGCTGGCGTCATGAGCAATGCGCTACGTGCGCCCCATTGCGCTGCTAGGCTACCTCCCTTGGTTGGAACCCTTCTTAGCTTTCCTTTTGAACCTCCCCTGCTAGCAGCAACGTGTGTGGCTCATGCTTGCGGGTAGCAAATTTTGAGAAGCAAAGCATGCTCTAAGTCAATTCCTTAGCCATTTTTAAGCCCTCTTTGGCGGCCAATTCTTTGATCGATCTTCCCATAACCTTGCTTGTTGAATCAATAGGTCGGTGCAAGGGAGATGGTGCAAGGTCCCAACAACTCTGTCATGCTCTTTGGTCGAGGGACTAGGACCTAACATCTTCGCTGCCACCCCTTGCAATTATCGAGCATGTTGTGCAGCGGAACAGTTCAAGTGCTTACCCAACTAATATCCCTTGCCAATTCTTTGGCCTCCCACGCTAGGCACTCGATGAGTAGACTGTAGTGCACTCTAGCACGTTGCTAGGCAGGCACGTAGACTTTGCACGCTCTTGCTACTATCTCCAGCACGCTGCTCATACGTTGTTTGCCCGACGAGTAGCACGCTGCTAGTCCCCCTCCCTTGCAAGCCTCCATCACACCCTTGCCTTGCTGGCCTCCCTTATTTCGCCTCCCTCCAAAGCTTTCCTTGCAAGCCTCCCTTGGTTGGCCTCCCTCCCTTGCCAACCTCCCTTGGTTGGTCCCCCCTCCCTTGCTAGCCTCCCTTCTTAGCTTGACTTGCTAACCTCCCTTAGAGCCACCAAGATGTGCAGCATGACGAGAGGCCCGTTGCGCGTGCCTCAGTACGCTGGTAGCCTCCCTCCTTTGGTCGCATCCCTTTTTAGCTTTCCTTTTGAACCTCCCTTATGGGCGGCAACATGTGCAAAGCATGCTTACATGCAGCAACTTGTGCAGAGCCAAGCATGCTCCAAGTCTATTCCTTTGCCATATTTAAGCCCTCTTTGGTGGCCAATGGCTTGGCCAATCTTTCCATAACCTCGCTTGCTGATTCAATGGGTCAATGCAAGGGAGTTGGTGTAAGGTGCCAACAACTCTCTCTTTCTCTTGGGTCGAAGGACTAGGACCTAACCTCTTCATTGTTACCACATGCAATCGTCGAGTATGTTGTGTGGCGCAACGGTTAGAGTGCTTACCCGGCCAATGTCCCTTACTAGCCTGCCTTACTGGCCTTCCATGCCAACCTCCCTTGCTGGGCACTGGATGAGCAGCCTGTCGTGTGCTTTAGCGTGATGCTGGGCGGATGCGCATCATGTTGCGTTCACTCGCTTCTCCCTCTAGCACGCTGTGTGCCCATCGCTTGCAAGACGAGTAGCACGCTCTGTGCTGCTAGCCCAACGAGCAGCATGCTGCTAGCCCCCCTCCCTTACTAGCCTCCATCCCAAGCTTGCCTTGCTAGCCTCCCTTGGTTGGCCTCCCTCCTTTGCTAACCTCCCTTCGTTGGCCCCCCTCTCTTGCTGGCCTCCCCTCCTAGCTTGCCTTGCTAACCTCCCTTAGTGGTACCAACATGTGTCGCACAGCGAGCAGCCCACTGTGAGCACTACTGGCCCGACAAGTAGCACACTATGCGTGTCCGAGGGCACTGCTTGCCTCCCTCCTTTGCTCACATCGCTTCCCAGCTTTTTGTTTGAACCTCCCTTGCGGGCAGCAATGTGTGCGGAGCATACTTGCGGGCAGCAACTTGTTTGGAGCCAAGCATGCTCCAAGTCTATTCTTTGGCCAATTTTAAGCCCTCTTTGGTGGCCAATGCCTTGGCCAATCTTCCCATAACCTTGCTTGCTGATTCAGCAAGTATGTGTAAGGGAGTTGGTGCAAGGTGCCAACAATTTTATCATACTCTTTGGTCGATGGACTAGGACCTAACCTCTTCATTGCCAGCCCATACAACTGTTGAGCATGTTGTGCGGCACAACGGTTTGAGTGCTTACCCGACTAACATCCCTTGCTAGCCTACCTTACTAGCCTCCCATGCTAATGAGCAGCCCGCCATGAGCTCCAGTACGCTGCGTGCGCTTGCTGCTCCCTCCAGCATGATGCACACATACTACTAGCTCGACGAGCAACACGCTGCTAGCCTCCCTCCCTTGCTAGCCTCCCTACCAAGATTGCCTTACTAGCCTCCTTTGTCGGCCTCCCTCCAAAACTTGCCTTGCTAAAATTTCTAACCCAAGCTTAGATATTTCAATTGAATTTTTAATTTTACTAATTAAATTAAATGTAAAAATATGCTGCTTGTATTTGCTTTTTTTTTTTTTTTGTTAAGTTGCAAAAATTCACCATTTTAATTGATTGTTTTAGATCTCAAGTTCAAATATTTAATAATAAAAAAATAGCTTTTTTTTGTCTTTCGCTTAAATTGTCTATTTATTTATTTATGAACAATGCACAATACAATTTAAAGCACAATGAATGGTCCAGGCACGGTACGAAACAATTTAGGTAGGATGAACGGCCCGAGCATGACATGGTATGAGCTCAAGTATCGTACGATATGAGCCCATAGTGTCCAGGCTTTTGGGCTGTGCTGGCTCATTGCCTAATTTTTTAAGCACGACATAACACGATACGACACGACGCAAAAAAACAAATGGACCATACCTTGGCACATGAAATAACTTAGTTTCAAAAAAAAGGGTCGTGCCTAGCACAACTCAGCCCATTTGAAAAAAAAAATGGCATGACATGAAATAACTGACTTTCAAGAAAAATGGGTTGTGTCTAGGACAACACGACATGACCCATTTGACATATCTAGTCATGACCATTTAACATATCTACTTGCCAAGTGCCTTTTCTTCTTTAATTAGGTTAATTATTCATAACTACTCCACTCTTTCCTAGCTCAACTCCCTAGCTACATAATTCCATGTAAGTATCATTGACGTCCTTCAAATTAATGGGCTTAAAACCACTTCAAGAATCTTCTCCTCACTGATTACAGTAATGTGGTCTTTCAATCCATATTAATCCAAAAGATTAATTCCTTCAACTACTAATTAATCACATTACTTTTTCCTCAAAAAAAATTAATCACTTTACTTAATCTTGTCAATTTTGCCTCCCTATTTTTTTTGAGAAAAAAAAGTCCTTTTCTATCTTATGGTTGTTCCTAACTATGGGTTCTCGGCTCATACAATGTCTTCTCGAATGATCAACTAGTTGTTGGAAAAAGTGCTAGTAAATTGTCCATCTAGTTACCAAGCTCCTAGTCACTGTGCTAGAGAGGGCTTGTTGTCCTCTAGAGGGATACCTTGTTTTCTATTACAAGTCGATGTTGCTGGGTGTTCATTGCCCTCTTTTGAATGTTGTGCTCAGATTCCTTTGCCATTGTCGATTATCTTTTAGTCAAATACCCCCAAAGTTTTGATGACTTCTGTTGGGTTTGAAAATCCTTTGTGACTGTGCTTGTCTGGAGTTGATCACCAACATTTTATGCAACACTTTTCCTATAATGTCCTTAGATAAGGAGTTTGGAATGGCTTATCTACTTATTTCGAGGGATTAGGCCCTAAGCAAACTTAGCAAAGGTCTTCTAAGATGGCATGACTACAACGATTGTTTCTTCTTTGTTTTTTTCCCATGCCTTTTAACCTTCCCACTGATTTCACTCTGCTAAAAAGGTCATCGCATTGTGAGCCTCCTATTCTATCCCCCCAAGAAAATAAGCCTTTCGCGAAATTGAAAGACTTAGGTCAATACCTCCAGGGCAAAGAACTCAGTGGTAACATGCTTGTCTGACATTATAATCCTAAGCTAGCAGAGAGGGAAACCCAAAACAAGGAAGAGCGGTGTAAGAAATAGAAGGCTTTGCAGGAAGCTGCGACTAAGGGGCCGAAGAAGTTGAGGTGTCTGAAGAGCCTCTTGTACTGAATCTGAGGAGGATCAAAGCCACAGGGTATGTCGGCATCCAAGCTATTGATGCTATTGAGGTTGCTGTTCAGGAGCTTCCTCAAGAGCTTGGCGCTGGTCTCATTGAGTAGGTTGATCTTGTTAAGGAGGTTGTTGAAGATCTACTTTCGAGGCTTGCTCTTATCAAGCAAGCTTCTTGCTGCAAGGAGATTGCTGAACAATCTCCTTCCCGTTCGAAGCTTGTTGGTGAAAGCAGTCAAAAGAAGAAGAAGAAAAAGAATAAGAAGAAAAAGATTCCCCTTTTAGGGTATGACTGTACAGATTTGCTGATGCCGTTAAAGGCTAAGAACTTATTTTCCCTAATAAGAGATTCTCGTTCAGCAATGCTGATGGATGCTCGGGACTTAAGGGTTTTTTTCTGTTTGGCATGTTATCCCGCTGAACATAATGTGCTACGTGTAGGGACTTGCCACGACATTACTTTTGCTCTCTATAAGAGGTTGGCGGCCATGAACACATGCGTGCTTGCAAAAATAGACTGTATGTGAAACTTGGCTGCAGAGTGTGCCTTTGTCCACGACAAAGAAAAGAGATAGAGGGGATTGTTGTCTCATTAAGGAGTGGGCTGGAGGCCATTAAGGGTCTACCAGGAGAAAGTTATCGAGCTATGAGCTCTCAAGTCGTAGTCCGATCAAAAGAAGCAGCTTAACTAGAGGTTCGCGTCAAGATTACCCACTTGATGGAGGAAGGGGCTAATGTAAAATCCTCTATTTCAGAGCTTCAATGCAAGCTTGCCAAGGCCAAATTTGGTTCGGAGTCTTAGAGCAAAGAGGTCGCAGTCTTGGAAACTAATTAGCTAAAGCGATATCTCTTGTGGAGTCTCGGGGTAGAGAGGTTGAGGACCTTTAGCGCAAGTTGTCCACAGCGAGATCTATTGGGGAGTCCCAAGGCAAGGAAAATGAGGAATTAAGGGCTAACTTGGACTCTCTTCTTACTGAGGCTAAGTCAACCATCGTGGCTCAAGACAAGGTTCAGGAGAAGGTTCGGGTTGCCGAGGATCGAATTAGAAAGGTAGTGCTTGTAGAATTCCAAGCAAAGGCGGCAAGATAGTATAAACTAGTTGCGAGCGAGGATACACGGAGAGCATCCACGACACCTCAAAATTATGTTCACACTACAACTTTTCTTCTTTATCTTTTAGTAGAAAGGATTGGTCGAAGTGGTTCTAAGCATCCACTCGTCCTTCATGATTTGACTTTGAAATAGCTTTTCTTTTCAAACCTTATAATAAGACTTGTATTTTAATATTTATCTCTTGGCTCCCTTCCTTCTTCCTTCTGCCCGTGCTTTTTATCGCTCTCTAACTTTGGTATGGGTCTTTACATAAAATAGTGATCATAGGATCATGGAGTAGTGGCCATCAACCGTTTAGGGCTATTTTTAAAATAGGGAGTTGAAGCCATGTTTCTTTTTTGAAATCAAGCCCTAAGGGTGCACCACATGTCCCTTTTGAAAATGAACTACTCCAATAAATCAAAACGTTGCATCTGAAGAGACGAGATGTTTATCTCAGAGGCAGTTTGTAAAGGTCGTGACTCCTTACTGCTCCCCCTTTATTAGTTGTTCTTTCTTCCCAAACATCACCGGTTTTTAAAATTTCCTTCTTCAATATTCAAAGTGTTCCTTCATGTTGCAAAGATGTCTAGGTTTCAAAAAATATAACAGGTATAGGGCAACTTCTTTCTTCCTTTAGAAACCTACGAAGGAAGGACGTCCCACAGGGGCGTGGAGATTCCTCTCATGGCTCTTTGGCTCGCAAGTCAGCACATCCATTGCCTTCTTGGTCTTGTGCTTGTGTTAGTTGTGCCGTCAGCAAATTTCCTTTCGAATTGGATAGTGGGTTTGTTGTTTTTGACTTTAGGCAAAGATTCTACATTCCACAAAGGTATAGCCTATCTGTTCCTATAAAGGCTTCCTCTCGACGGGCATGTTGTCCTCCTCTTTGGCATGTGTCCATTTATGTGGAACAATTAGAGGCTAGGTTTTGCCTTCTAATGTTTTGGGGGGCCTAAGAGTTTCTCGAGATTCTTAAGATCGCTCCCTCTCAATTAGTTTTGGATAGTTGGAGATGTTTTATAGGGTTGATAGCTTTGAGTATAAAATCGAGGGTGCGGTTGAGCGGGAAAATCCTCTACCATCGTCTCCTCGTGTAGGGTACCTTCAATTCTTTGGGAACCTGCCTATACGATGTAACCTTCAGTAGTAGGTTTGTAAGGGATTTTAAGTGAATGAGAAGGGGACCTACTCCATAGCCTTTTAACCTGAGGAACTACTTTTTCATACACTTTCTAGAGGATGAAATTGTGAGATTTTCTTAGGTCTAGAATAGTCAAGCCTTCTATGGGCTGACTCACTTGCCAAACCTTCAAGTGATTGAGGACACTTGGATAAATTATAAACCTCATATGAGGGAGTTCCATTGTCTTGGAGGCCATCCAAGGACGTTTACTGATTTTGTTACAGAGGTAGGAATGATTGATTGTGGGGTAATTATACCTACGGGGGAGGCTAAGCCTCTTCTTCCTCCAAATTTTAAGTCGAGAAAAGAGCATGTCAGGCTTCTGTAACCTGATGTGCATCCTGATGATCCAAGTGAGGGGGCTAAATGTACAATGCACTGCTTTTCCCAGTTCTGAGGAACTAGGGGTTTTGAGCCCAAGTCTACTCCCACTTCTGGTAGGACGATTTTGTCATTTTGTCGTTTCACTGTTTTGCCATAGTGCTTTGAACGATGACTGGAGTTATGCTTCTCCCGTTTTGTGGTTTGCGTAGGTTCTGCCAGTACAAGTACTCCTCTTGGCGACACAGCGAGCACTGATTTCTTTGACAAAGCTTTCTCTTTGATTGCTTGCGTCAGTAAGCATCTCACTAGCCAATTTCCCTCTACAGCTCTTACTGGAGAGACTCATGTCCTTGATGCAACTAATAGCAAAACGGAACAACTAGGTGATGAAAATGATGTCCATGCCTTTACGGGCCAACTGAGCTCCCAATTCCCTCAAGTTCCCGAGTAGATTTCATTGAGTCCTCCTCCTCATCCCCTTGTTCGTCCTCCAACGACATTAGGTACTTTGTCTTCACAGCCTATTGAATATGTGGGGATGGGAAGCCCTAAGGAAATCATTTTTGTTAGCGTTAACATGTAACCTCAAAATAGAACCAATGTGGCCACTTCACAGGTTCCTTAGACTGCTATCACCACTAACCAATCTTTTGGTGCTCCCCTCCAAGGTTTTCTAGCAGTGTTGCCTAGCTCAAGTGCGAGTCAGTTTGGTGGAACTCCTCCTACATGGGATCTGATTATATCTCGTAAAGGCATCCATGAACGTCAAGAGTTCGTAACCAAAGGTTCTGTCAATGAACTAGTCAATGTGAGGAAGTGGGTAACTATCCTTTAGATAGGCCTTGAGTTTGTAACCATTTACCGTTGTGTTTCTTAATGATAACAACGTTGGCGAGCCAGTTAGGGTACATGACTTTGCGGATGAAGCCTGCCTTGATAAGTTTGTCCACTTCCTCCTCAATAGCTGTGAACTTGTCAACAGACATGTTGCGTTACTTTGGGTTTACAGGAGGGATTCTATCATCAATCTCCAGTTTATGCACCATAACTTCTCGGTTGATATCAGGCATGTCAGTTGAAACATATGCGAAGACTTCGGGGTATGATCGAAGGAAATGAACTATGTCGTCTTTAACCTTTCCTTCCAATCCTTCCCCAATTTGCACAGTCTTTGAGGGGTCGTTCAGTTCCATGGGGAGAGTAACTAATCCTTCAACTGGGATGCCTTATCTTTCTCGCTCATCGTGTAGGTAGTCAAGACTAGCCACGTCGACAATAGGTTACTTTTCCCGGCTTTTGATCCATGCAACCTAGAACACTCGAGCTTGTTTTTGGGCTCCCTTAACCTCTCCATTTCCCCACAGGATAGGAAATTTCAACTTCAGGTGCTTAATGGATACCACGACATTTAGAGCTCGTAGTGGCAAGCATCCCAATATTATGTTGTACAAAGAGGGAAGGTTGACCATGACGAGCTGCAGCTTAACCAAGCTCATGGTGGGAGATGTCTCTATTACTATCAAAAGTTCAATGTATCCTCAAGGACGTACGACTTCTCCTACGAATCCATAAAGAGGGAAGTCAGTTGCTCAGATGTTGTTATTCCTCAGCTTCATTTCGTCGAAGGCTCTTGAATAGAGGATGTCAAATGAGCTTCCCGTGTCCACCATAACTCTTTTGACGTTGAATCCAGCCACTTTCAGTGAAATGACGAGTGGATCTTCGTGGGGGTACTTGATGTCTTGGAGGTCATCGTCAGTGAATATGACTGGGGGGTCGTCTCCTCCTACTCTGTGTCTCTTTCTTTGGACATTAAGCACCCATTGTGAAGAAGAGGTTCTAGGAGGTCCATTCAAATAGTTCAGGGGTCTGACTAGGATGACATGGATAGTGCCTCTAGAAGGGGTTTCCTCTGGTGGTGGAGGTGCTCGCCCTTAATTCCAGCCTCTACACCAAGAACAGTCATAAGACTTACCTCAGTCACGTTCTAAGTCTCCCTTTCATGTGGTATACTGAGCCGGGTATTGCTTTAGAGAGTTTTAGATGAACTCCCATAAGTAGCCTTGCCTGAGCAATCTCTCTACCTCGTTGCTAGGCTGATGCATTCAACGATATCATGGCCATGATCACGATGGAATTGACAATACTTATCCATGTTTCTATGGTTTGATTTCTCTTTCATTTTTTGTGGCGTGACGAGTAGATTTTTTTCTTGTACCTCTAGTAACATTTGGGAGAGCGAGGATGCTTGTTTCATGTAGGCAACCATCTCTTGCAACGAGACGTCTTTTGGAGGGAGGCACGCTCCTAGAAGAACCTTCTCCCTCCCTTCCCGTCATTTCTTGGAACATTTTCGGGGCTCTTGCATTGAATGCTCTTGGGTTACCCAAGACTCCTCAAGCTCATCCCAAGCTTGATTGGCCTCTTTGGCATTGATGAAGCGTTCAGCTTTGGCCACGAGCTCGTCGAAGTCTTTAAGGGGGTTCTTAGCCAGAGACCACGTAAATTCAAATTGCTACAAGATCCCCATGAATATGGTAGTCGCCGTTTCAGGAGTCAAGTCCTTAATATCCAACATGGTAGTGTTGAACTTGGCTACATATTCTCTCAAGGACTCTCCTGCCTTTTGCCATATGGGCATCAGGGCAATGGAGTTCTTCTTCCACTGCTTACTGGTGGCAAAATTGCAATAAACTGTTCACTGAGCTATTCTAAATTCTTAATAGAGCTTTCGAGAGTGAAGAGCATCACCTTTGGGTAGGCCCCTTAAGGGTCATTAAGAAGGCTTTGCATGTCCTAGCGTCTGATGCCACTTGCAGGGACGTAATTTTCTGGAAATGGCCCTCATGTTCGACTAGTTCCTACTCTCTATTGTAGAGTTCCAGTAAGGGAAGTTTGAAATTGTGCAGCACTAGAGCTTCTTGGATTTTTTTGAGAGAGGTAACTTCAAGCTTTGGGAAGAGCCCTTCTGTGGGGTTTGCTTAGACCATTGTAGGGCTACAATCTGGGCCTTCACATCTTTTAGTTGCGAGAAAACTTTGTCTTTCCACATCGAATTATCCCCCTGACCCAACACGGCCGCCTCACTGTCATTGGATTTCATTTCACTAGAATCTGATGTGAAGGAAGTTTCTGGAGTGGGTCATTGGTGTCGAGGTCCATAGGAAGGACCGAACGAGGTGTCACTCCCTTGGGTTGCATGGGATGCATGAGGCTTCCTTATTTGGCATCACGACAACGAATCAACGCATCTTCGCCTGGATGCATGGGCTTCTTCTCCTGTCCTCTCCCTTTTAAGGGTTCGTCACTGGTTTGGGGCGTCACCTTCCTAACATTGTAGAGGGTTGTCATGTCCTCTTCCCCCTACAGCGATGGTATCTCGCTGCATGGGGTGTCACAGAGTCTCCAAGGCCTGATCCTTAGGGGCCGGAGTTGCTTTGTACACAAGAAAGGCGTTCAATGTCACATGCATAGCAGCCATACAATTCTCTAAGCTAGCAAGTCTCTCTGTCGAAGCAATCTTCAGGTTATAACTTGTCGACATTCCCTCGTCCAACCACGTCTCCGTTTGGTGAGTGGCGAAGGTTGGGGCAAAAGAGAAAGATTGCTTTCCTAGCTTTGATCACCAGACATGAGATTTGGCACGGTTGCATGTCACTAATTTGGTGAATAAGAGAATAGCAACAAGGTCATTGGATCCATAAAGGTGCCGATAATGCTTTCTTCTTTCTAAAAAAGGGTTTTTTTTCCTTCCGACAATGAACAACCTATCAAAAAGGGAAGAGAGGGGGGGTAGAGCCACATAGCTTCTCGTTCCCATAGACAACGCCAATAGATGGTTGTTCCTAACCGTGGGCTCAACTATCATTAGGCCTCGTCTACGGACCTGCAAAACAGTTAGGCTTGGGTCGGGATGCTGCCCCGGCATAAGCACTCTAATGCTCAAGTTAGTGAGAGGTCGAGAGAAGACTGAGGAGGCCCAATGAGGTCCCTAACGAAGGCCTGTTATGACGAGGCTCCAGAGGTGGATGCCTCATCGGTGCGTGTGTTGTAGTGTTAACGAGAGTGTGTATTTGTGATGGAGACTTAGGGTAGAGAGAGAGAGAGATTGCCTGGAGGGTGTTTCCTTGGAGGTTTGGTCTGTTCCCCCAGATTTAGGCGTGCTTTTCTAAGTCTTATACCTGCTTGTGTGTTGGTAGTATTCTGATATTTGAAAAGACTAAAGGTTCATGCGTGATGAAGGTGACAGGTGTCTATCAATAGACAATTCGAGGGTATGAATGCTCGGGGGCATGCCTGGCAAGCTCATGTTAAGCAAGCTACTTGGAGGGCTGCTAAGAAATCCCTGCAAGCTGTCAACAAGTCCTTATTGGGCCGCTTGGCGAGGCCTAGGCCTACGTCGTGATAGGTTGTATCCATCACCATTTATGATCTTTCAAATTTGAAAACTGAAATTTCAAATTTTGAGAACCCTATTTCAATTTTCAATTTCCAAACTGTTTCAATTTTTTAATAAATTTAATATTTACCTTTTTTTTTGTTTCATTTGAGCTTCAGTTCCCATTTCGTCCCTCCACCAAGGTGGCATGCGGACGTCGTCCTGTGCAGCAACCACGTCCTGCTAAAAAAGGTCCAAAAAAAAATAACCAGCAGAAGCTAGCTCACGATTGATTGCTAGTTTAGGCAAACGAAAGACAATTTGAAAACGGACAGTACTTTGATTGGCACAATACTGACTCAAAATTCAAGTGGTTGAAGTGAATTGTGAGTTATTGTATCGATAAAAAAACTAGCGCAAGAATAGCTTGCATTAACAAATGCCATCGGACCAGTTCGATTGAGCAAATAATTAAATAAAATATTTATTTAGATAAACGGAAAAGACAAGAGAGGCAGTGTGTTACCAAATGCATGATTGTTTGTGGTCTGGGAAGGCCGAGACAAGTTCCAGCCATGGGCCTAAAATTAGCGGGGAAAAAAATTCCGAAGAAATTATTTTTTTTAAAGACATAGATTTTGGAATAGCATCAAGTATGTTTTTATAACAATACTTAGTACTATCTAAATTTTAATTTTAAAAAAATTAAAAAAAAGAAAGAAATTGCCGGAACATCGCTGAGATCCCAGCCCATGTAATAGTTCTCTTCCAAATATCGAGCAAAAGCGGTTCACGATTGCTTTAATTTTATCATCTCGGTTGTAATGCACGTCAGTGCACCACAGAAGTAAAAGTGCAAGATTAAGTACAGATGTTTAATAAAGTACATAAAAAATACGTAGATTAAGTACATATGCTTAGTAAAATATGTAAAAAGCACAGTTAATTTAAAATCATTCAACGATTTATTTGTTTTTTCTTTTTCAAATTTAATACATCTTTTTCAATTCACCTGAACAGATCATTGCATGACAATCGTACACCCACAAATGCGTTG
Organism: Carallia pectinifolia; assembly: GCA_037832335.1. Taxonomy (NCBI): domain Eukaryota; kingdom Viridiplantae; phylum Streptophyta; class Magnoliopsida; order Malpighiales; family Rhizophoraceae; genus Carallia; species Carallia pectinifolia. Next base: position 16,792,347 of record CM075453.1, read on the forward strand.
TCAAAAAGTTTTTTCCAAAAGTGAAAAGAAACAATACGGAACTAGGAACTAGGAGTACGACCGAAACTACATTGATCAATCTATGCAAGAATCCCGTAGAATATACAAAAGAATGCATCAACACCTCCATTTCACACCTCACGTAGTGTGAGATAAAATAAAAGAAAACAAATACAAAAAAAAGTTAATGTGCGTTTGTTTTCTGGTACAGGATACTGGCGTCACATAAATACCGGGACACGTACATGATACAATACGCAGACGAAAGAGGCAGAATGAGATCAAAATTTTGGCTTTTCTATTCATTCAAATGGTGCAAAGACCTAACCCTCACGCAAACCGTTCAACACCCGCTTCTACGTTACAATTATAACAAATTTTACAACGAATTTTACAACAAACTTTTGCCTGGTTTGATGAATGATTAGGAAGAACAGCCCTAAAATTTGAATGTGAATCCTGAATTTTTTTCCCTTGTACCTTGAGCTATTGTTGAGTTCTTTATGAATTGAAGAATCCAGGACCCGCCCTTGAAAGCAGTTCTTTGCCAGCATCGTTTCCCATTCGAACCATATCATCAAGCGTATAAGAACCTTTTCTAGAAGTTTTAAGCACTGAAATGTAGAGAAAAATGATGGCCATAGAAGTTAAAATTAATGAAGAAAAAAAAAAATCAAAAGCAAACAAAAATTTAGAAGATTTCCTCCTTAGTTAATGGATAGTCATACCACGAGTTCCATCTGGGGAAGCCACCAGCCCTTTGAATGTGCAACCACCATCCTGATCTTTACAAGCATATCCAGCAATAGGAGTGCGGCAGGACCCATCGAGTGTTTCAAGAAATGCTCTCTCGCAAGCAACTGCCAATCTTGTGTCCTCATGATTCAATGATGCTAGGTAATTAGCCTGAAAAAAGATAATCAACAAAAACCAAAAGGGCGATAAATTTTAAGAGGCCAAAAAGGCACTATTTTAACTTTTGCAGTTGAAGCTGTTAAAAATTCATATACTACAATAAATTTGTACAACATTAATCGGCAGACGTATCCAGAACCACAATCCATGATCATCTACTTTATAGATATGAATTGAAGTTCAGAGTGAGTTGCATCTTGTCAGCAGCACAGATGTTCATTGCATTCCATGAAACTGGGTCCATCCCTTGCTACACAATTAGGATTGACGAAAGAAGCCCCCAAGGCAACCTAACAGTATAATCCAAACATAGGAGATCTATTATGACCTGCAAGGTTGATTTGCATCCACACGATGCCAAGACCTACACCGGCTAAAGCTACGACAGGAACTAACATTTTGGCCATATTGTCTGTCGTGATAAATTTCCTGAGGTTTTCAATGGTTAGCAGATAAACCACATCCTAGCTATTGCAATGCAAATCTCCTTCCAATTGCAAAGGAAAAGTGACAAAGTAACTTAGCTGGCCAGACTGGCTTGAATTACAAACCCCACCTTGTCCTGTGACAGATTAATTCCAGAAATGCAACAAACTCTAGGTTAGTAAACTAACAACAAAGTGATGCTCATCCAAGTTCCCTGAAGTACATGCAAGGATGCAACCCTCAATAAAGAAAGACGTTCTTTAGCTGTACAAGCTGGGAGGATTATCCAAGACCACTGATGTGAAGTACCCCAATAACAGCTCACACCATGGACATTCACAAATTTAGGGTAAGGGTCCTTACACCTCCTCACGTGTCAGGGGAGTACATTCAGTAATTAAGGGCCATTACATGGTCTTTTCTCGTACTGATGTGAAGTTTATGCCAAGCATATTCATAGTGTTTTAAGTCATCAAACGCAAAGTAACCAGATTCAGAATTTTTTAATTCCAAGAGAAAACAAAAACAACAAAGGAATGTTGAGGTTAAGTATAATTTTATCTTTCTTTTTTTTTTTTTCCATTATAGAATGAGTTTAATTCATTATCTTTATTTAGAACAAATTTAAGCTGAATAATTGATCTAGTGGAGTGTTCATTATGGAATCATCTAAACAGGCAATTTTGTTTATGGCCAGGATGTCATTTTCAAGCTAAAATACAGGAAATTGAAAAAATGGTACAATTTAACTCTCACCTAGGAAAGGATATTGACTTCAAGTAAAAATGAAGGGTTTCTTAAACATTTCATATTTCAGCCAAGCTCTCCATTTCAGTCATAGCTGCCAAACAAGTAGCCTTTCATCTATCCAATTGACTTTATCTGCCAATAGTTTTCTAGAGAAAGTTTGTTAAGCATGTCAGAATTTCATAAGGTATACTGTGGACCAACCACATTTGAACCATAACTTCAAACGGGGAATTTCAGCCACCTCATGGGGCACATATGAAGCACCCAGTCTATTCTTGACCCTAATGCACAGGGCTGTCACTACAGTGACCGGTTACAGTAGTTGTTTCCTCTTGATTACAAGTTTTTTACTGCAGTCACCAATTTCAAATACTAATAAATGCTCAGCATTTATTCAATATGCAGATTGCTAGATCAACTATAACATCTATGAAGGGATTAGAGACAGTGGAAAAAAAGTTTAACGCACCATTTTACCATCATCACTTCGACAGGCAATTCCGATTGCCCCTTGAGCAACTGCTGGAAGCATGTCATCGATTGAAAGAATTGAAGACACATTTTCAGTCATATTAAGGCGATTCAGTCCAGCCAATGCCAATAGCGTCGCTTTGACCACCCCTTCTTTGAGTTTTCTCAGACGAGTCTGGACATTCCCACGAAAATTATCCAGAACCTGCAAATGTAATTAATCAAAAAATAAACAGTAGAGAGATACTGCAATCCATGAAGCATTTGAAAATTGTAAAATGGTCCATGATAAAGACAATGGCCAACAGTTATTTTTCTAAAACAGCAAACGATATAAGACCTAAAGAGGATCTGTCGTTGCTCAAAGTAATGAGCATTGCTCCAAGCTCTTGGTGATCATCAGTGTAAGTATTCTTTAATTAAATAAACGAATATGATCTTTTAATGAAGAATTGGATGCTTGAAGTCCATGATCAATCTCCAATCAATCAATCCCCATACTTCTTACTGCATTTTCCACTTTAAATGTCCGCCCATCAAAGCATCATGGTAATATAATGCGTTCATGCTTTTCATTTCTTCCACAGAAATGCAGAAATTTAGGATTACATCAATGAGCCCCATAGAGGGATTTTCCAGTGTGATGGAAAAACAGAAATGCAACAATTATTGAACTTCTGACGACCAACTCAACAGAAGGTCAAATGGAGTCCCCGATTCTGCATTAACCAGATCAATGAAAATAAAACAGGTAGGAAAATAACCATAGTTGTCACAGAGGCTATATCATCTAAAAATTTCTTAGGAGATTTCAAAAAACAGTTGCTGTGTTTTCAAATATTTTGCAGGTAATGAATAAAGACAGGAAGCTAGATTGGCCATCTAAACTATGTGGACTGGAATTTGCCACCTATCTATCATAACTATATCAAAGAAACATAATGTTAAGGCCCTTTTATATGACAAAGTACATTTTATTTAATGCTTTGACGAAACATAATTCAAATACAACTTTTCACAACAACAAAAAGAAAACCAAATTAATGATTCAATATCTTTATATGTGTTAAATTCAAGTGGAAGAATACATTGTACAACATTATTAGTGAAAGTGCCATTACATATTCCTGTTACAATTCCTACCGACAAAATAAAAATGTGTAAGGCTTTTATCAAGCACAAAATTATCAAATTCATTCAAACTTTCGCACTCCAGTATTTTGCGCATTATCCTCCAGACAAGCAATAAGCAATAATCAAGTCGAAAAGAGAGAATAAACTGCCAAAATAGTTGATGGTGAATAAAGAAAGAAGATTTTTATTATTAAGGATTTTATCACAATCTTGTATTTATAAATATATTTAGATTTTATTAAGTTAGATATTATAGTTTTAGAATATTTTCCTAGTTAGAGTTATTTCCTATTTAGAATTCTATTCCTAATTAATTTAGTCAATGTAGCCTATAAATAAGGTTCAGTGTCAGCTTTGTTATTAGTAGACTGCTTATGATAATTGATAATTGACATCCAGTTTTTAAACGAATGTGATTTTCGTTTGTTTGCTAGTGGATTCCTATGTTACCGGTGGATTTGCATTGTTTTTCTATCTTTCGAGTGGATTCCCAAATTGTTCATCAGTTTCTAGTTTCTCCTAGATCAATTTCATAAACTGTCCTACATCAATAGTTTACCAAAAGGATGTACAAAGGCAATCATTTTAATTCTAAAAAATCTACTTATGGTGGGCCTGTGATTGCAACAACTATTTCAGGTTCAAGAAAATATTAAAAGTTATAAAACCTCCTGCCAACTCTACACTAAATAACTGATTGTGGACTTGACAATTCAGGTAAAAAGAATTTGAAGCAATTTCTTGGCAAATTTCCAGCAAATAATGTCAAAAACGAAATTTGTGGGTATGCTTACACTGAGTGATGGATATCTGTGGAGTATCTGTGACTTCCTTCTGAGGGAAGCAGTACCAATGACACTCCCAGCAGGAAGCTCCGCCAGAGAAACTGCAGTCAAGGATATAAACGCATCTCTAACATCCTCGCGCTTGAGGTTACAAGGGAGGATCGTCTTCTCTGGTAAATATGTGGGAACATCTTTCATTGAGTGAACTGCAATGTCAATTTCACCATTAATTAGTGCCTCATCTATTTCTTTTGTGAACAGTCCCTTCCCACCGATATCTGCAAGTGGTTGCGTTAATATTTTATCTCCCGTTGTCTTTATTATCACAATTTCGATGGCCCCCTCTTCCACAAGCTCCGGATGTGCTGCAATGAGTTTGTCTCGAGTCTCATGGGCCTGAGCAAGTGCGAGCGGGCTGCCATCCATTCAAAAATAGAATGGCAAATAAATATCAACAACAACAACGACAACACAGCCGAAATCCAAATTTAATAGCAATTAAATACAAAGAATCAAAAAAACAAATAAAAAGGAAGAAGCATAGCTGAAATTGAGATGCCAAAAAATCAATGCTAGCGTCTTTGCCGCAACAAAGAACATAATAAGCACAGCAATGCCATCATTTTGCTGCCCCTTTCTTTGATAAGACTTAAAATATTAGGATATTTTGACATAACAGATGCAGAAAACTAGTGGAGTAAGGTGATCCCAGTAAGCGAAAATCAATAAACCCAAACAATTAATGTGAGTAGGCAAAGTCCCAATTTTTTCCTTTTTTTTTTTTTTGCACCACGCAAAGTCCGAATTAAAAATCTTTTGCACAAGCCAACGTCCAAGGTACACGACGAGATCCAGAAGACAATTTCACTGAAACATGAAACGAACTGCAAAAAACCCACATTAATTGTAATTTGTAACGACTAAAAGCAACAAAGAAACCTATAACTCGGAAAAAAATCCAGAACCCATTCGTACAAAAATGCAAGAATTGACATAATTGAGACAAAATTAAAAAAATAGACAATAAATTAAGCATGAAAAAGAAAACCTAAAAAAACAAACAAAAATGAGAGTGTTTTGGAGCCATCACTTGTACCTTCCTCTGGTGCCGATCCTAATAAGGGCTGCTACCTTGGCCTTCTCCAGGGTCTGCTGCTCAACAGCAAGAGAGGCCCTCGTGGGCGTGGGCAATCCCCTGCTACTCTGTGGCCTGGCGGCGCAGTTGGGAAAAGTTAGAGCCTTGAAACGCGGTGGAGATAGAAGAGAGTAGCCAGAAACTGGCAAAGACCCACCACCACCACCACCACCACCACTGCAAAAGACTGTCTCAGCGCAACTGGGACGCCATATGAGACTCTGGCCCCCCGTGCACAATGAACAGAGAATTTCCATGAATCGATAAGCTTTGTGGTTGGCTAGAGAGGAGGAGGACAGTAGGAGGAGGAGAGCAGATGGAGCTCTGATGGTCCAAAGAAGGATGGTCCCAAATTACAGTGCTGAGCACGGACGTTGGATAGGAGTGATACCACTCCAGATTGATATTAACTTGACTTTTTTTTCACCCTTCCAGACTGTCTTCCTGTAACTAACCTTTGTCTTGTGTACACGTTATGGTAATTTTATTTTACATTATGGTAATTTGTCTTGTGTAACTAACCTTGTGTACACGTTATGGTAATTTTAACTGTAAATTTTATAAAGTATTAAATTTTTTTATTTATAATATTTATTTTATTAAAATTTATGTGAATCAGAATTATAAAAAATATATATAAAAAATAACTACATTTCTATTTGTATCCCCACTTTATACATCCAATTAACAGTGCTTCTTTTATCAAAATTTTCAGCAACAACAATATCCCAAAAAATCAATCAATCTGAATTCTGACTCCCAAAATTCAACCTTGAATTATTTTTTTCATTAAAGTCTATTTAAGATATTTTTATATTTATTATAAATTTTATTTATGCAAATTTAATAAAAGAGTCTAAAAAAAATAAAGAGTTTAATTTTTGCTCCATTTTAAATAAAAGAGTTTAAATGTAAATAACTTTTGTAAAAATCAATCAATCTGAATTCTGACCCCCAAAATTCAACCTTGAATTATTTTTTTTTCATTAAAGTCTATTTAAGATATTTGTATATTTATTATAAATTTCATTTATGCTAATTTAATAAAAGAGTCTAAAAAAATAAAGAGTAATTTTTTTTCCATTTTAAATAAAATAGTTTAAATGTAAATAACTTTTTTTTTTACAATTCTTTTTTCCCTTCAAGAACAATAAGATTAGGGACTCCTTTGATTTATGGTCTAAAATCAAAATCAGAATTAAAATTGAGCAGAATAAAAAATAGAATGATTAATTTTAAAACATGTTAAAAATAATCTTCGCAATGGAACTCATTTTTATAAACAATGCTAAGGGTAACGAAAGCATGTTAAATAGATTATATTTAACAACGAAAGTTATAGATCAGCATCAAATTAAAGTCATGTCCCTGCAACAAAATTAATTCAAATTTTATCACTAAAGCAAATGTTGCCTGTAAACCTGCATAAACCATCAGTGCAAGAAAAGTTCATATTAAATTATAGATAATTAACATTGCCAAAACAACATTATCAAGAACAACACGTTGAAATTCTCATAAACAAAGAATAGAAGATAATAATCCATAGTACTACTAACAATATGGTCCAATCAAGCAGTCCCTACAAGAAGACCCAATTCAGAAAGTACTACAACAAGGTTGAATCAAAAAATTTGTAAAATTGGATGTAGAGCCATTTGGATAAAAAGGACAATACACACATTGTCTTCTAAAATTGGTATCTTCTTCATAAAACACCCTGAGTTTGTGAGCCTGTGTTGTAAGGACGTGAGCAGCTTTTAGCATTTCAACATCTGTAAAACCTTCTATTTGAAGTAATTCCTTCATCACAATATTGCTCTTTCTAACTATTTCTTGCTGACATTCTTCTGCAAGTGATAGGGCGTATTTATCCCCAAATTGAGTCCTCATTTCCTACAATAAATTCACCGAAATTAGTGGACATGTGATGAATCAGAAGCCATATTCACATGCTGTGTAAATTGTGCTTCCGTGGGTTGCCTCTCTTTCAGTGTCTTTTGCCTTTTAGAAGAAGATTCATTTGGACTAGGTTGAGTTACAAAATGGTTGGTATCACCATCATTGTCATCACTATTATGATCAATTGCTTCCTTTGCTATTTCTTTTTTTTCTATATTTTCTATAGCTTCATTAAATATCTCCGCTTCCTTCTTAGTGACTCTATCTTTTCCTAATAATATTTAATATTGTCATATAAAAGGGAAAGGAGTAACAAACAATCCTCTAGCATCTCTATGACTTTGTTATTATAACAAGTAAATTAAGAAATCATTAGTAGTAATATAAGTTAATCAAAATTAATTCAACCTTTGCAAGTGAAGATGGAAATATAATTTCCTTGCAATATTCATCATAGAAATCTCTGTTGCATGTGATCTTTTTTGCTTCTTGGTCCCAACTAAATCCAGAGATACTTAATATTTCAGCAATTGTATGATACTTTGCTTTTAAGCTCTTCCACCTAGGATCCATATGCGAGTCAACCTTCAATCCACACATGTATAATTTCTCATGCATCAGTTCTTTCACCCAAAGTGAGTATCCATTTTTCTACCTATTTTTGCTTTTCCATTTAGAATCTATAGCTACTTCTTGTACACATTCTATCAATATGTTATCTTCTTCATAACTCCATTTTCTTTTTTCTCTCCCTCTACCATGAGTAACTTGACTATATTCTCAATAATCCATCCTAGCAATTGAAACAGGAAGTGATCGAACTGGGATATTTCATATTATAAATCATAACTTGCTAGAAGCTATCTAGGAATACTCAGCACTTTGCAGATGTTTGATTTTAATTTACCATTTTACCTTGTGTGTATACTAATCATGGACACATAACGTAGCTTTTAAAGATAAATTGAACTACACACCAATACTGTCAAATATAAAGAAAAGAAGCAACTTGCCGGTAAGGAGCACACTACAGTATACAACCCCTGAACCAAAGCAATACTGTCAAACAAAATGAAAATCAGTTCTTATTCAAGCAATATGAATATCAGTCAGATGGCTTTGGCTATAAAGAGAAACATGTCAGTGTGATGGGTTCTTAAATTGAGATGGATTTTTTGTCAGTAAAACAAGAATATAAGAAAGCACAACAGTCACCGAAAATTATCAATTTCATAGGAGCAGTCTCTAACACCTATAGCTTTAAACACATCACAATCATACCAAAAAAAATCTTTTCTTGTTTTGTGTTCAGTCCATTTTGTCCAGGAAAAGGACTACGTGAGTCATAAGAATACTCTCTCATCTTAACTCTTTATTCTTACCCAAGAATTAACCATTTCCTAGTAATTCATTAACCCAAAAATGAAATTGAAAAGACCCACTGAAGCCCCATGTTTAATCACATGAAATTGCAACTGGATAAGCTATCCACACTTTCCACTAAGAGCTTGATTTCCTTTTGTTTTTGTTTCAGTCACGCTTCGCTCTCTGTTTCCATTATAATGCTCTAATTTTATTGGAAATTATTTCTCAAGATTCCACAAAGATCTAGATTTAGATGCAGATAAGATTCAATTTGAGATTTGGCCCATCAAGTAGAAATCAAAATGTAAAGTCCCTGAACATAAAGAATAGAATTAAAGTCTACTGGAAACGCAAACAATCAAAAAGAAACATGGCATTTCCATACAATCAGATCTGTAGCTACTTTTAAAGAATAATTATTTTTGTTAGCAACAGATAAAATATTAAAACAAGAAAAAAGCAAGAATAAATATGAATAAAAAAGACGAGGATGATCTTCTACAATAAAGAGGATGAATAAAAAAAATGATAAGTTTGAATGTAAAAATGCTAATTCCCCATATGACACTTAAAGATAAATATCAAATATTAATTTATTTGATCAAATATTTTGTGGAATTTATTTTGAGGAATTTATTTGATAAATATTATAAATGATTTAATAAGTAATTTAAATGCTTAACTAAAACTCTTCATAAGTTAGAAATCGTGATTATTGATAAGTCTTGATGGGAGACCAATGCCTTAATAGATAGGAGTTTGGCTCTCTCTCTACTATTTACGAAATCAATAGCAAAACTTTACAGAATAACAATGCCTTTAAATTACCTTAAAATTAATTAAGTCAAGGAAGAAAAATCATATTCAATTAATTTTCTGCATAAAAAGTTCTTCTTCCAAATGTATTCAGGTATATTCTCTTTGTTATGATATGAAAATCATCAAGTTATAAGATCTTTCAGTAAAGTCTATTTATGCCTAATTGCTCCCAGAGATGTTACGAAAAAGTGTAGGTCACTATTGTTTATTCAGTTGTTTGCTCTCAAATACGGACTTAATACATATTTATTTTACATTAAATTTTGTTTCAGAGCATGAACCATCCTGTCTTATATCTTATGCAAGGCAAATTGCCGGCTGCTGCTAGACATGTCTGCATTGTTGCGCTGCGATAATACTGGATGTCGCAAGCCGCATTGGCCATGATTGCGGTTGCATTACATAGGATACTGCATTTGACCGGGGTTACAATGTAGTCTACAAACTACAATCTAAAATTTTGGTTCTATAATAACCTGTTCCGTGTGGAGTTAACTAGGCCTACCACAGCCACGCCAACCAAGTACCATATAATCCATGCCAACGTAATACACAACCAAGAACTATTAACAATCTCCAATGCTAATGAACCACCCATATGTTCATCCAATCCACCAACTGCCTCTTGTCGTGTGTGCAAATACACAATAGCTGTTACCATTGTTGCAGTCACCAGTGGGATTCTCCATCTTATGGGATTCATATCATTATTTTCTGCCACTTTATGATGTTCAGCATCCATGTCCTTTAATTTGTGAGTACGTGAAACCTCAAAGGTAGCTCTAGAGCCAAAGCCATCGTTCGAGGCAGGCAGTGCTCAAGTAGATGGAATCCAATAATCATCGTGGTGTATGTAATTGGATGGAGTTGGAAATATGGGTCTCGTGCTCTCCATTTCCTGCTTTCTTACAGCAGCAGCCTCTAGGACCTTGTTAATATTTGATTCGGTTGATATTTGGGTTGCTTGAATCCGATTTTGACGAGATTCTATTGTGGATGATCTTGACCTTGGTGCTTGCCAATACAACTAATTTGAGATTGATCTGATTGCTTGAACAGTCGAATTTCTTGCTTCTCTTTGGAAGTCTGTTTCCTGAATGAGTTCCAATCACATTATTATTACTTAATTCCATTTGATGGAAAGGTTAATGCTTTTAAAACAAGATCTGGGATGAATCTCATGCAATCAAGTTGGTCGGGCTAAATGTGATCAAGGTACAAAAGCATCAATCCCACTCAAAAATCCACTCCCCACATTTCCTTCTTTTCCATTCCTTAGAATGAGAATGGAATGTCATTGACAATCAAGTGATCTTCTTGGAAGAAAAACTCAATTAACCAAGCCAGTCCTCCATTATAAATCCTTGTACTAACTAATGAAGGCCGAGTAGTTAGAGATAATGGAGACAAGGTAAAAGCAAATAGCCTAAAACAGCTCCATTTTACATCGAATGTTCATTCAAGAAATTCAGAATTATACCTCATGCAGTCAAAAACTAGATAATCATGGAATGAAACTAAAAAAAAAAAAAAAAAGCAAAACGAAAAAAAAAAGGACTAAAGTTTCAGAATGCAACATCTATCAATCTCAGAGCACTTGGCTTAACATATTTTCAAAACAACATCCAGCTAGAAAGACATTTCTAACTTAAATAAAACAAGTAAAATTCATTTTACAGTTGCAGAATGAGACTTTCTTCTTTATAGTTGACATTCTCACATGCATGTTAAAAATCTATATGTATATCTAATCACAACAAAGAAAATAGAAGAAGTTTTGACTAATCATTCAAATAAGGCCTGGCAAGTTAACAGCCTGTACCACTGAATTTTGGGACTTCCAGAAGTTCTCTTGGAGTCCCTAATTTTATAGGGCCACTACTATGGCCCTGCGCAGTAATGCTTCCCCCATAAGCACATATTACACAAAACACGGTAACACCTTAGATAAAATATGTTACCGTCATTATTTCGACAACCCAAACAAATGTTATCATGGACTGTTGAAACCTGTATGAGATAGTATGGAGGCATTACCTGAGAGTTTTGAGCCTCAACTTTGTTCATATTATTAAAAAATTTGGTTGGGAACTTTTTGGCATCACCAAATACATCGGAGACACATGTGCCGGTTGAGTTGCCAGCACCAACTCGTACATTCCCACGTGGCTGCTTTGACATTAAGAACTCTAGTGCTGGTAATTGCGACCTCTCCGCAATGCTGAATGGTGCTAATAAGCGGACAATGAGTTTATCATTTTTGAGAGAGTTTTATCTAATGGAAATAGTAAATGGCTAGACCAACTACCCGGATGAAGTCCATACGGAACAAAAAATTGCTGTAAAAGAATAAAATAAGAGTTTAAAAAGATAGGTGGAACAAAAAATAGCTAAGAAAAGAGCAGGCATAGAGGATGCAATTTTTCATATTCCCACCAAGTTTCAGAACACAAATGGGAAAAAAAATGGGGAAATTTTGGGGGAGGGGTACAGTTGGGAAAAGAGAGAAGGGGTGACTAAACATAAAGCGGGTGAAATGTGGGAGAAGTAAAGGAATGGGTAGCTAGAAAGGAAGGGCTTAAAGAGGCGGAAGACAACAGAATAGGGGTTGTAATTGGAAGGGGGGCGGTGAAATCCGAAGAATTTGCTGAAAGCATAGTTGGGAAAGCTTGAAGGTGAGTTATATTTCATATAAGCAAGAACAATTAAGCAATGTGTTTGTGCAAAGTGGAAGTGATTGTGAAAAAATAAAAGGAAGACCAGTGACTAGAAGTAATTGGGAAAGATAGGAAAAGTGAAAGCGTAATTATTTTGGTAAAACCCTTGTAATTTGCAAATGGGCACGAGTAACAGAATAGTGAGAAAGTTAGAAAGTAAGTGGTGAGAATGTGGAGCCAGAAAGCTATGGAATGATAAGATGTTTGGTAGTGAAAACGAGTTAGAATTGGTAAAGTATCATTAGAAGTGAAGCCGATAAGGGTGTTAAAGTGGACGTGAAAATGAGTAACATGGTAAATAATTGAACAAGTATATGTGAATTTGTAGCTGCATTAATTGTGGGACATATAATTGCATGCAAATGAGAATTATTGGAAAGTATTTTAATTAACTTTTAATTGGTGAACTGCATGTGCAGGGTAGTAACGGTGAATAGGAGCAATGAGCAGTAGTAGCACTGTAGGGGGAAATGTTAATGCTCCAAACATTGGTGGGGGCATTGGTGAAGGGGGTAATGCAGTGGAGGTATTTGGAAGTGAGGAGGAAACAGTAGTTGTTGAAGAGCCGAGAGTTGGAACGAGTTTTCTAAATATAGAAGAGTTGTGTAATTTTTACAAGAAGTATGCAAAAGCAAAGGGATTTGGTATTTCGAAGCATGGGGCAAGAAAGGATAAGCTGATAAGCAAACATAGGTGGATGACAATTACCTACAGGAAAGGACGAGAGCACAAGGCAAAAGGGAGTAATATATTGTCACGACGTCTTAGTGGGAGGTTAGGATGCAAAGCTCGAGTAAGTTGTGTGAAGCATGCTGGCATAGGGGTGATAAGTAAAGTCAACTTAGTGCACAATCATGAGGTTAGTCCAGACCAATCTCGATACATAAGGCAACATAGAGTAGTAGATGTTCAGTGGCAAAGATAATTAGAACTTAATGATAAGGCTGGTTTAAGGCCATGTCAAAATGTGAAATCTGTGATCTATAAAGTGGGGGGCCACAAAGAGCTCACATGTTTGAGTGTTGATTTAACAAATCATGTTAGTAAGGTTTGAAGGTTACAAGTCGTAGGTGGTGATGCCCAAGCACTGCATGAATTGTTTGGGAAAATGCAGACCAAGAGTAGAGATTTTCTTTATGTGATAAAGACAAACAAAGAGGGCAGGTAGAAACACGTGGTTTGGGCAGACAGCAGGTGCAGGGCTGCCTATAATGAGTTTCATGATATTGTGACCTTTGACACCAGCTATTTAGTGAACAAGTATGACATTTTATTTTCTTCCTTTGTAGATGTAAATCATCATGGGCAATCTATACTATTAGGTTGTGCATTGTTGAATAATGAGAAGTGTAAGACTTTCATGTGGTTATTTAAGACGTGGTTAATTGCACGGAAGGTAATCATCCGGAGGCAATCATCACGGATTAATGTGCACAAATAGAGGAGGCCATAAATATAATATTTCCAAACACAAGGCATAGATGGTGTTTATGCCATATGTTAACAAAACTTCCAAAGAAATTTGGTAGAAGTAACGAGTATCAGGGCGTCAGAGTAGCATTCATGTGTGCTGTATATGACACGAATACTAATGGAGAAATTCAAGAACAATGGGGAGCCATGGTAGAGGAATATGAGCTTCAGAATAATGAATGGTTAAAGTCTTTATTTCGGAATCGGCAGCGGTGGATTCTTGTATATATGAAACCTTCATATTGAGCTGGAATGAGTTCAACACAAAGGAGTGAAAGTATGCATTCATTTTTTGACAGCTATATGTGTTATAGAACTACATTGACACAATTTGCCAACCAATATGAATTGGTAGTTAGGGAAAAGTTGGAGAAAGAAATAGAGGAGGATTTCGTGTTAGAAAACTCTATAATTCCTTGTGTGACTGTATTGGGGATGGAAAAGCAACTGAAAGATACTTACATGAATAACATATTGAAGATAGTTCAAAAAAACATCACTGATATGATGTATTGCGATGCTAGTTTAAGTTCATGCTGTGGAAGACAGGTAGTATATGAGGTGACACAAATTGTAAGTGGAGGAGGATGTAGTTCAAGGAGGGTAAGGTTCATGGTTAGTTTTGATCGTGATACTGTTGAAGCCAATTGCAATTGTCACTTTTAGACTTCAAAGGTATACTATGCCCTTATATTTTCAAGGTGTTTACTTATTATGATGTTACTTGTATACCTGAGAGGTCTATACTTATGAGGTGGAGAAAGGATATTGGCAGGGTCCATTCAAGCATTAAGATAGGTTGCAGCAGTATGACCCCAGAGATGGAAAAGGCAACAGATTTGGAAAAGGTTTTTTACTCAACACTCACTAAATCAGTTCAAGACAAGGAAAAATATGACTACTTGATGGGAAGGCTAGTAGAGGACTCAAGAGTACTAGAGAAATGGGCAGGTAAGTCTGGTCGCAGCGAGGGGGACAAGAAAGGAAAGAAAAAAATGAACACTGGTATAATAAGAAAGGATGGTTAGGTCAGTACAAAGATCCCTTATTTGTTAAAAGAAGGGGGAGGCCAAAGATGAAGCGTATGTTGGCAAAATATGAACAAAAACATCATGTGAAAAAGAGGCGAAAGAGAAGGCAGCCTAAAAAAAAAGTGAATGGTGCTATGAATCCTGGGCAACATAGTAGCTCGGCAAGTGTTTTATTACAACAGGTACGTTACTGTGAACAATAAGTGAGATTACAAAGGTGTTATGAGGGTGGGTTAGTAATGTGATATTAGGTTGTTTGTAATAAAAATAGGTAATAAAATGTGTTTTCTAATAAATGAAACTGAAAACGACTAAAAAGTGGGCCAAAGAGTGTAAATAAGAAGGTGAAAAAAAGATGTGTGCATTAAAATAATGGTGGTATTGCTATTGAATGCAAGCAAATGATGGAAGGCTTGTACAGTCAAGGGCATCGTCATTTGCAACGGGGATGTGCGTAAGTGATAACAACCAAATGGTAGAGGTAATGTGAAATGTGGTTTGAGCAAAGTGCATGATCAAATAATAATGCAATTTCTTAGAAAATTTAGAGTTCAACCCTACATATTGGTAGTATTATTAGGTTTTGTTTAATTATTACCGTGCTATGAAAAAGAGGGAATTGTACACTTGGATTCCATAAACTAAGTTGGAGGGTGGTAGTCTAAATAAGCTATTAATGTCATTACAAATTACATGGCCTCCTGTGTCGGCACTACATTCCCATACATCAGTGAATTTTTGGGTCTCATATGCTAATGGTGTGGTTGGGGCCTTCCCACAAAGGTCATGGATGCAATGACTAGTGTAGTAGTCTGAGGTACAGCTTTTATTGAGTATTGATTAAGTTAAGTAACAAATGTTTTGTTTGAGGAAAATGATATTGGTCACAAATGTTTGGCTGGTAAATTGAGTGACAATGTTCTTGCTTGAAGTGACTCTTGTTTGTGTAGGGTATTAGAACTTATGGAGTGAACGGAAGTTAGATGACTTATTACTTTTGTTATTGATGGAGAGAAGTGACAAACAAGTCTTGCTATTGTCAATGTGGTAATTTATTCTGATTGCCTTTGGGGCATTTGCTTTTGGCAAATTAAATAGCAGGTTATAAGATCGGCCTTGTTTGAAGTGGCTTAGCATAAGGTGCATATAATCACCTTTTGGGATGTAGTATAGGAAATGCTTTTGGCAAGTATGTATATGTGAAGTGAATTGTTTTTTAAAATCAGTTGGGAAAAGGGCCATAAACTTGTTCAAAAATATCTGCAACTATAAGACTAATCTGGATTGTTGATAAGAGGAAAAGCTGCACAAATTATTTAAATAGTAATATGAGGATAGAGGATAATGTTTATAGAGAAAAAAGTGCATAAGTGAAAGAAAGGTGACATTCTATGACTGTTGTTGCACAAAATACAATATTAATTGCATTTGGTGTGAAAAATTGGTACATTTTGGAGTTAGGGCTAGAATTCTCACCCAAGAGGTATTTGTCATATTATAGAAGTAGTGAAACTAGAATGTTCCGGTTATTGTATACAAAAGATAGTAGGTTTATGAGCAGTTTTGTTTTTAAAAAGGTTTGATATTTGTTATGCACATTCAGTAATGATGGTTAAATGCTGGAAAGTGAGGTTAATGTGTTTGGTTATTTCTTTTGGTATGAGAAAAAGGAACTTTACTTGTATAGGAATGTCTTTTTTCGATTGTACAAAGTATAAAAGCGATTGCAGAACATTTAAAATTTGTTGCAATATGGGAAAAAGTTCGACCAGTAGAAAGAAGACAATTTCTTTAGTTTTGCAATGTTGAAAATAAGTCATCTATTTCTCAGTTTAGGTTAACCAAAAGTCAATGGATAATCGATTATAATAAAACAAAATATAGAATGACTAAAATGATCATTTTATTATCTAATTAATAACAACTAATCTTAATTTAACCAAACACTATTATTTCATTTTATTCATCAGCAACATCAATAAGTAACAACAATTAGCAATCAGTAACATTAATCAATAACTAGTAGTTAGTAACAGTAATCAGCAATAATAAACCAAATACCCTCTAAGTCTACATTTGTTTATGTTTATTTAAAAGGACAAATAACTAAGAGAAAATTTACCTTTTACACCCTAAATTTGGAGTGTATTTACACCTCACACACCAAGTTTTTAAAAATTGCAAACACACACACACACACACACACACACATATATAAATATATAAACAATTGCAAGCGTTAACAAAAACACTCATTATTAACCTACCATTTATCAAATTTTTTTGATGTCTTTTTGATTGCAAAAATGCTTAAACGGTCCAAAATACCATTATATGTGACAGAGTTCCAAAAAAAAAAAAACTAAAAGAATTATGATGTCCACCTTCTTCATTTTTTTGAAAAAGAAAATCAGGAAACACTCTTATCAGAAACTGAGACCAAATCCCAACCACAAAAAAAAAAAATCAAATCAAAAACCCAACAAAAGAGAACGTCTTGAAAGAGAAACTTCTAAAATATCCAAGAAACCCAAACCGTAGCAAGAGAAATGTCTAGCTATGACCTTCAAGAGACAAAAATTAAAATCAAAACCAAAACCCATACCGCCTCCTCAAGATTTCTGTTAAGAACCAAAGTTTTCGCGAACAAAAACATGGATTCTAGAGAGCGGCTAAGTTGCATTTAAAACCAAAAAACTAAACTTTTTAATTATATATGAGGGTATAATGGTTAATTTACAATTTTCGTCCAGGTTGATTGATGTCTAATAGTTTTGATATGTTTTTTGTAATTTCTAAAAACCAGATATGTGAAGTGTAAATATACCCTGAATTTCGAATGAACAAGGTAAATTCCCACAAAATAAGAGAGAAACTTAAATTTTGAATATTACTTTCCTTTTTGAGAAAAAAAGAGAATTATGAAAATAATTTTTTTCCCTCTCTAAACAAACTAAAGGATAAATTTATAAGTTTTTTTTTAATTTTCAGAAAATCATTTCCCTTTTTATTTTTTTCCTTGATTATGCGTATTTGTGTCACGTAGGCTTTAATATACAAGTTCAATAAGATATGAGAGTTTATCATATTTGCTAAAAGTTTATTTTTACTTGTGTTTTATTTTTTTTTAAAAAAAACTTAGTTCAAATTTTATTTTCCTTTTTATGAAAAAAAAAAGAAATTTAGAATAGTTTTTCCCTCATTTTTTTTAGATTTTTTTATTTACTCTTAATCATAGGCATTTTTGTTGCATTAGTTTTGAATGCATGTAAATAATCATTAACATGAACAGAGTAAATATGTACCAAAAAAACGTGAATTGAGTAAACACGCGATAGATCATAATTGAGTAAATTGAATTTTTAAGTATAATTGTTAAACTAGATGGAATACCTATTGAAGCTTAGAAACCTTTAGGTAAATGAGGAGTAGTTTGGTTGACTAGACTTTATGATAAAATTTTGAAGAAATGTAGGATGTCTGCTGAGTAGAGAATGAGTACATTAGTCCCAATCTTTAAGAACAATGGAGGCATTCAAGAGTGCTCTAACTATTGAGGTATAAAATTAATGAGTCACACTATGAAGTTTTGGGAGAGGATTATAGAGCAATGATTACGAAAGATTGTCTTTATCTTCAACAATCAATTTGGGTTTATCCCAAGTAGATCAACTTTTGAAACTACTTTCTTCGTAGAAAATTGACAAAAAACTATCAAAAAAGGAAGCAAGATCTACACATAATTTTTATTGATTTAAAGAAAGCTTATGATTAAGTCCCTACGCAAGTGATGTGGTGGGCGATGAGCAAGAAGAAGGTCCCCACACTATTTATTAACTTAATAAAGGATATGTATAAAGGAGCTATAATTCGAGTGAGGACAGTTGGAGGTGAATCTGAAGATTTCCCCATCACAATTAGCCTACACCAAGGAACGGCTCTATGTCCGTTTTTATATGTGTTGGTCATGGATGTTTTAATGAGTCATATTTAGGATAACATACCACGTTGTATGTTATTTGCAGATGATATCATCCTTATAGATGAGACGCGGGAGAGGTTAGACCACAAGCTAGAAGTTTGGAAAGACACTCTAGAATTTAAGAGTTTTAGGTTGAGTCGTACAAAAATCGAGTATTTGCATTGCAACTTCAACAATGTTAGGAGTGTAGTAGAAAACACCATTCGCTTGGGTGGGGTAAATGTCCCTCATTGTGACCAATTTCGTTATTGAGGTTCTATTATTCAAAAGGATGACAATATAGATGAGGATGCACTTCATAAGATGAGAGCGAGATGAATAAAATGGAGATGTGCATCTGGGTTCTGTGTGATCGCCGAATTTCCCTTAAGTTGAAGGGTAAATTCTATCGCATGGTGATTCGTCCAGCAATGCTCTATGATAGTGAGTGTTGGGCAGTAAAACAACAACATCCACAAAAAATGAGTGCATAGAGATGAGGATGCTTAGATGGATGAATGAGCATTTTATGAAGAATCACATCAGGAATAAGGACATCCGTAACAAAGTAGGTGTAGCACCTATCAATGAGAAATCAAGGGAGTGGCGCTTGCATTGGTTTGGACATGTCAAACATAAATCAGCAAGTGTTTTCCTTAAGAAAGGTGATATAACTCAAGTAGATGGCGTGAAGAGGGGGAGAGGTGAACCTAAGTTGACTTGAGAATTAGTGGTTAAATAGGATTTAGGACAACTAGGTCTTAAAAAGGACTTACCATATGACATAATGAAATGATGAGAATAAATTTATGTAGCCCCTATTTAAATTTGGGATTAAGGCTTTATTGTTATTGTTGTTGTATTTGTATTACAGAAACTAAGAAAAAGTTGGTGAAACACTTACATGACGATGTTTATTTAATTTTAAGAATATCTTAATATTTGAATTAAATTTTAATTTTTAATAGACTCTCACGGTTTATAAGATTTCATATTAACTTACCAGTTGTCTTTCAGTCTTTTGTAGTATTTTAATAGGATTTTTCAACATGCAACTGGTTGACTCAATTAACTCGTTTATAATCTAACATATATTGCAATTTACCCAATTAATTTTAACGATTTTCCACATATGTCTAAAATTCACACAAAGCAAATATCAATAATTTAAGAACATAAAAGAAAAAAGAAAATAATTTCTAAAAAAAGAAAGATAATAATGAATTCATCTTTTTGTTTTTTACAGAGAAAAAAAATTCTAAATTTACCTTTTAGCTTAAAAAAAATTCATAATTTAAAGTCTTTTTTTTTTTTTTGCCCATTTGTTTTTTCAAAAAGAAAAAATACTCTCAAATCTATATAATATATAATTTACAAAACATAGAGAATGCTTCAATTCTCTTCTCCTTCATTCTAAAGTCCAAAAAAGCTTGTGTGGCAAAATCCTCACCTTTAAGGACTCTTATTTTTTATTTAAAGACAAATGAGTTTTAATTTTGTAAAAAAAAAAAAAAGAAGAAGAAGAAGAAGAAAGAGTTTTAAATATTTTAGTGAACTTCTCAATGTCTACACTTTTCGCGAGAAAAAATGACTTGACCTATCCTTATCCAATTTTATTACATATGTGTATATAGTCTTAATGAAATTGTTAAATTCAATTGTTAATATTTGATAGAACTCTCACCACTTATCTTGAGGGGGGGGGGGGAAATGACCTATCCTTATTCAATTTGATTATATTTGTTAACAAAACTATTAAATTCAATTATTAATTTTTGATACAACTGTCGCCAAATTGACATGTTTTGAGGGGAAAAAAAACTCAAACAACTCTCTACGCATTATATATAAAGATAATAAACTTACTTTACGTTCTATCAAAACCTACAATTGAAGCTTTTGGTTCTTTCTCTGATCCCAAAGTTTTTTCATTAATCAAGTTCTTTTCTTTTCTTTTACTTTTCCCTTAGTTTCTTTAGTCTTTGATTTTTTCCCCTCTGCGTTCTTTTCTCACCATTTTTTTTCCTTCACAAAGTTAATTTCTTATTTTTGTACTTACTAAAATTCAATGTTTGTTTTCTTTTTCCATAGATAGAAGAAGTTAATGATGCTGTAGTGAAGCCAAAGGATTTGTTATCACTTCAAAAAGTCTGTTAATTATTTTAATCTTGATGCATACTGTTAGTAGCAATTTATTATTGGTCTATTCATTTATTCATAACTTTAAATTTTTTTATTGTACTAAAATTTAGTTTTTTTTTTTGATAAAGTTATAAAAACATCACGCAGGGCTTGGGAACTATTTTATACATAGATTAAAGCATTAAGGAGGGAAGAGCAATAAACGATCGTTGATATTAAGTAAAAGGCATATTCAACATGGGAATTGTAGTGACTTTCAGAAAACTGATAGTTTTGTGATAAAAGTAAGGTTCCAAAGATAGGGTAATGGTGAAGGTTAATAAAAATTTTCTTATACTAAAAGAATGATTTTCTCTCTCGATTGAAACTCATCCCCCTACTCCCCCCTTCCCCCTTCAATAGAGGAAACCTATGCTGGCCATCTTTCTATAGAAGAGGTTAACTTTCTTGATCGTAACATCAAGAAAAAAAAATTAGACTTTACTATAAAAGAAGCTGACATGGTGGCAGAAGAAGCTTGGAAGGTATTTCGAAGGGTGCTCAAATATCTTTCAAAGATAAAATTCTAGGCAATGATAAACTGTCCAATATTCCTCATGGTTCAAGTTCACATGAAAGAGAAGAGAATATGCGGGAAGATGATTTGGATGGTATTTTGGCCACCACTAAAGAGGGCTATCCTCAAATTCAACTATCAAAGGAAAAATCAAGAGCTCTTAGAACTCCATGGTGGAATTCTCTTATTGTCAAATTATGAAGAAGGTGCGTTAGTTATAATAATTTGTGCATCCAAACTCTTGAAGCCTAAGGGTAATCTCCAGATTGTTGATCTCGAGAATGAATAATTTTGATAAAGTTTTCCAGTCATGAAGATTATTCTATAGTATTGTGTGGTGGTCCTTGGCTGATCATAGGTCATTACTTTGTCGTTCAGGAATGGAAGCCAAAATTCTGTCTATTGGAAGCTGAGATTGATTTTGTTGTGGTGTGGGCCAAGTTCCCAGAAATGCCACTGGAATATTATAATAAAGAAATTCTTCATGCCATTAGAAACTTAATTGGGCATACTATTAAGCTAGAAACCTCCACCCAAATTGCGTCGCGAGGTAAGTTTACAAGATTGTGTGTTCAAATAGGTTCATGTAAGCCTTTATTATCAAAATTTTGGATTGAAGACTTACTCCTTAGAATATAGTATGAGGGCTTTCCTCAGTTATGTTTTGAGTGTGGTTAGGTTGATCATCTGAAAGAAGTTTGCCCTCTTCTTGAAAAATAAGCTAATTTCATCAAAAATGGGTGCACGACAAAGGAATTTGGCTATAACAATAGAGACAATCCTGATCTGAAAAATGATACCATCATAGAATTAAGGCCATTTGTTACAAGATCATGCATTATGACATTGAATGAGGAAGAGGGAAATAATCCAAATCAAATCTTGAAAGCTGATGAGGAAAATCATCATTGAAGGGTACCAGACTTAGCTCAGGTTAAGGTACCGGGTTGAGGATAGTCAATCGAGCTCCAACCCTTGTAAAACAAAGCACAACTATGGGGGGCTGGGGCGGTTTCCCTAGCATTTGCGCTCTGATGGCTAAGTCAGTATTGACTTAGAGGAGAGATGTGTGGACCAACTTAAGAATTATCTGTAAGAGGGTAAGAGTATGCAAAAGGAGTGCTAACGTATGGGCCACTAGAGTCGTGAGACTATGGTGTGTATGAACTTAGGATAGACCCATGGAGTAATGGACATAAGGGGGAATGAGTCCTAAAGACTAATGCCCAATAGGACCAAATTATATCTTATCGTTAGCCCCCCAAAAATGAGTTTGAACTCAATAATGAGTTCAGGCTAAAGAGCCTGATGCTAACCCTATTATTCGTAGGATGGAATCCGAAATCTCGTGATAGTGTAACTCGAGGAGTTGTGAAAGGAACTTGAGATCTTGTGAAGTGGGAGCTTGAAAGCTCATAAAGTCAGAGCTAGGAGGATTGTGAGGCGGGAGCTCAGAGGCTCACAAAGTGGAAGAATATCCGTTCATATATAAGAAATCAGTGTATGAGAGTTCATAAGCTTCAATTTCAGGTGTGTATGGCTTTCTTCGATGGGGAACTACACTGAATTATGAGATGAAGCAACTAACAAGAAAACATCTCAAAGAAACTGTTAGTGGCAATCAAGGTAATCATATAATATAAAAAGATAAATGGCAAGCTTCATGCTCAATAATAGCTCTAGCATGATTAGATGGAAGCATCCATCACAACTAGTACTGCGTTAGAAAGCCTTTTGGACGGCAAAGCATGTCTGGCTTCGAGGACTACTGTGTAGAGGGCTCCGTCGAAGGGCCTTTAGGCTACTACCAACCTACTAGATCATATAGCCTTTTTTGGGCTTTGTCAATGTAGATTTTTGTTTTCGTTATAGTGATTATGGCTCCGAAGAAGCAATGATGAAAGAATCGAACCAGACTGATTGGTTCAACCAGAAAAATCGGGAATCAGTTTATGGTCCAATCTGGTTTGCATTAAGAACTGCTATAGCTAAAAATTGGTCTGAGAATTGACTGGTTCAGCTAAGAACTAGTGAACCGGTCTCAGTTCTTCTAGGTGGGTCGTTCTGATATTTGAAAAAAAAAAAACATAAAAAATGAAAACAGCGCCAGAAAATTTTTGGTCCAATCATTAAAGACATCTTCATTCCTCTTCCTATGCTCCTCTGTTCTCTCACAATCTCACTTCTATAAATCTCTTGAAGGTCCACCAACCAAAAAAAAAAAAAAAAACTAGAAGATCAAGATTGAAGCTGCCCAAAGAAGGTAAATCCTTTGTTCACTTGTTTGTTTTTTTTTTCATGTTTTTTTTTTTTTTTGCAATTTCATTCTAAGTTGAAAATGCTAAATCAAAAAATCCCCAATTTCTTTGTCCACAATTTGATATTCTAAGAACTAATGCTAGGTTGTCAAGATTTTCCCTTTAACTTAGGCTAGTTTGAATGCTAGTGAGGTTGATATGTCATTCAGCGAGGAGGCAATTCTACTGATAGAGATTCTGTTCTATTGAACTTGGTGACCTTCAAATGCAAACAACTAAAGTGCTTTGCAGTCCTCATTCTAAATTTATAATTATCAACCAACTTTAACAGGTTACCCTTTATCATTAGGTGAGTTGACTACTAGATTCATGTCGATGTTTAGTAAGCTTCTATATCGATTGGGCAAGAATGCTGCTTGAATGGCTATAGGAACCTGAAATCACATCGGTGGCAAGTTTAGCATTAAAAACAGCATACTGCAATTTTGTACGGGGGTACTTTTAATGTGATGTTAATCTTTACTTTGTAAACAAAATCATGGGGATTTTACATAACCTGGCGTAAAATTCAGGAGCAGTGCTATCAATGAAATTGGCAGTTGCATCTAAATGCATCTAATTTGATTTACATCAGTGCTTTGATGCATAAGTTTGTTCATCTAGTTGTTTATCTGTGGCAGGGTTGGTATGACGGAAGAATTGAACTCTTGCATTAGCCATGTCCAATTATTTCAGTTTCATCTTAGATTTATTACTCTTAAAAAAATTTGATGACCGAAACACAGAAGAGAATGCTTTATTCACTTCTACGGTTCTAAAAAATGGACATTCAATTCATGAGAAAATGTTTTCTTCTTTTATAAAAAAAAAAAAAATCTTATCTGACTTTTTAGTTCTTACTTCACTTAATTTTTATTTCTTTTTCAGATTATGGACACTTCTCAAGCATCTAAAAAGCAATCTTCAAATTCCATGCCTAGTACTCAATCCCTCCGCCAAAGAAATGATCCAGCATGGGAGCATATTTCAGAAAGGTTGAGCTTGGTTCTAATGGTAAATCTACACGCATTTATACTTATCTTTATTACAATAATACTTGTAAGGGTGGTAGAATTCATAGAATGAAAAAACATCTTGCTGGGATTAAAGGTGATATAGCTCCATGCAAAAAAGTTCAATTGGATATTAGAGAAATGACTCTTAAAAATATGAAGAAGGCTATAAAGGATAAAAAAAGAATCTAAATAGGCTAAGGACTATATTGTTGAAGGTGATTCATGTGCTACTAATATAGAGGGTAAAGAAGATGATGTGGTAGAAACAAATGTGTCAAAAGAAAAAAAATGCAAGACAAGGGCAAAAGAACGGCTAGTGATGGGATTGATTCATATTTTGCTTCAAGGACAACTCTTAGATCTCAACCTAGTTTTAAAAGTATTTTGGCTGGAAAAGAAGCTGTGAAACGAGCTGACATGACTTGGGCTAGGTGGTTTTTTTATTCTTGTATTTCATTCAATCAAGGTTTTCAAGCTCGGGATTCTACCTAAGATAGGTTTGGAGATATCAGAATCGAATCATAGGATCAGATCGTAGAACCGTAAGATTCTACCAAAAATTATTTTACAAAAATAAAAATTTTATAATTGAAATATAATTGTTAATTTTTAATCATTTAATAGATTTCTTAAATCAAAATTCAAGTAATAATACAACAATATATTTTTTTTACATCCTATGAGTTCCAATGTTTAAATTTTTTTATTTGATATAAAAAAATAAATTTTTTATATAAATAAGTATTTAATTATTTAATTATTTATCTATTATATGATTATATAATAGATTTTTTATGATGTTCGTTGTTTGAAAAAATATTTACTATAATTATTCAAACTGGTGAAATTGAAATTTTTTTTTCCTTTTTAATAACAAACATTACTAATGCTTTGTTTCATTAAAAAATAAAAAAAAATTTAAAAATGAGTGTTAATATGAGTATAAGAAAATTTTGTTGAAATAATTTTAAAAATAAATAAAAATAATTTTAATAAATATATTGTGTTGTCCAAAAAAAAAAAAAAGAAACCGGTTATTTGAGAAGAAAATTTAAAAAAAAATGAAAAAAAAAAAACAAACAGCACCACAATTTCAAATAGAAGCATGAAAGTCTTTAAGGCAATGCCTCGAACACAGGACTGAAAGAAATTCAATGGGGCCAGAAAGGACAATAACCACTAGGCCAAATGTAGAGCCTTGCGCTTTATGCTTACAAAAATATATATAATATATAGCAAATTAACCAAACCAACAGGACAATTGCCCCTCTCATCCGTCTACGATCCCACCGATCCTACGACTTGAATCGGGATCCTATGACGATTCTATTGAAAAGCAATTTTTGGTACAATCCGGATCGTTGGATCTATGTAGGATCGTATGATCGTACGATCCTACGATTCAGATCGTGATTTTAATAGCTTTGCATTCACCCTCCTTTCAACCTGCTTTAGATGCTTGTCTTACAATTGGTCTTGGGTATAAAGGTCCTTCTTATAATGATATGCGTGTCAATTTGTTGAGGGATTGTAAAAAAGAATGTCATTTACTTATTGAGGAATATAGGACAAAATGGGTTGCTAATGGATGCACAATTATGGCCAATGGTTGGAAGGATCAAAGAGATAGAACATTGATTAATTTTTTGGTTTTTTGCTCTGCTAGAATTTCTTTTGTCAAATCTATGGATGCTTTAGATGTTGTTCAAGATGCCCAAACTTTATGCAATTTTCTTTCTAAAATTGTAGAATGGGTTAGGCCTCAAAATATTGTTCATGTTATTACGGATAATGCATCTAATTATGTAGTAGTTGGAAGATTGCTTCATGAAAAATACGAGAACACATATTGGTTTTCTAGTGTTGCTCATTGCTTAAACCTTATTTTAAAGGATATTGGTAATATGCCTAATGTCAAGGATCTTGCATCACGTGCTGCTGGAGATGACAATTTCACCTGTTCTCGTCGGGAAATACCTGTACCTGCCTCGACGGGGATGGGGTCAACCTTATTTGACCAAGGAACGGGGAGGGGATCCCCATTCCCTGGACTTTTTTAGCGGGGACGAGGACAGGGACGGGTACGGGATAGGCTGTCCCTACCTCGTACCCGTCCCCGTACCCATCCCAGTTCCCCACCCGTAATTTAATTTACATTTTTATCCTTTATATAATATTTATATAAAAAATTTGTAGGGATAATTTAGTAATTTTATAGCAAAACCTAAATTAATCTTTCACTTTCCCTCTATTCCTCTCAAGCATGCCCAATTGCGCCTCTACAATCTATTCTTCCTCAAAATTTCTCCAGCGGCTCTGTCCTTTGATGGTGGACAACGACATATCTCGCTTCCATTCCTTAGAAGCGTGAAGTTGCTCCCTTCTCTCATTCACATCTCACTTATCACATTCCCATTCAATCAACTCGAGCAAAAGATTTTCTGATTGGTTCTTAGGTAATTTTTCTATTTTTTTTTTGTTCTGGGGCTTTTAATTCTTCTCTCTTTTTAGACGATACTTCAATTTTGGGTTAGATTGTGTGACATTGGGGTTCAAAAATGCTAATGATTTGAGTTAAACCTTAAGTCAACACGTTGATGTCAAAAGAGAACCCGTTGTCTTGCTACAAGTGATTTTTATTTATATTTTCTTTGTTTTAATCTTCATTACATTCTGCAAGTGATTTCTATTATGAGAATGAATATATTGCCTTGTGAAGTCCTACGCCTATAAATTGATTGTAGTTCTTATGATTATGTGTTGGGAATTGAATGCTTTTGGCTCTATGGAAATGTAGCTTCTGTTGTGTAGTTTGATGTGTTTCCATTTTTGTACAAAAGTTCCTATGACCAGATAGGTAAGCATTTCACAAGGCCCAAAATTTTGAGGTCTAATGAACTCCACGGCAGTTTTAACTTTTCTAAAAGTTTTTTCTTGGGCTTTATTGCCAAAGACAAAGCAACGAAAATTGATATTTAGAGATTCCAAAAATCAAAAACATGTTAGAAGGCATTGATAAAAGCAGCATGTCTTGACCCTACTATTTTGAAGCAAACATGACCTACTGGTATTGATCCACTGTCTTTAATTCTATTCTGCAAGTGATTTTTGTTATTATTTTCTTTCTTTACAAGACCGTGGTGCTAGTTTTAATAATGTTATGATATCAAGGGTTGCTAGTTGAACTTAGTATTACGATTATAGTTAATTGGAAAGATTTTGATAGTTGAATAAATGACTATAAGAGTTCATATTGCCATTCAAGCAATGAATGAGGTTTTCTTTCTTTTTTTTTTTTGTGTTGCTTTTATATTGGTAGCTTAATGGATGTATTTTTATCCATTTGTTCTAAATAAAGCTGCAAGTAATGCATGCAGGTCACCTGTAAAAATGTGTACTCTAACTTTGCATGTCATATTTCTTGTATTTATAAGACAACCTTAAAGCATTGAAATATAAGCATTCAATTTCAGCCTTGTGTCTCAAAATTACTGCTCATTATACAGTGATAAGCGACTTTTCAGCTGTATAAGGGGTGGTTTTATGATGCAAGACAGAAGTTTGAGGAAACCTGATTCCAAAACTTTGTCCTACATCAAAATTGAACATGGAATCTTCTTAATTATCTTGTCTTGATGGGCATATATGCATTTAGTGTAAGAAATAGCTATTATATTTTCTGCATCAAACGTTTCTTAATGGCAAGGTTTTTGCAATAAATAAAAGGAGATGACAACTTGCTTTTTTCTTCTCTATCATGTTTTATTTATTGCTGTTATATTTATAACTCCATTCTTTCTTTTTCTACTGGCATCATTGGGAAAAACCATTCTTTGCTGTTGTTTTATTTTGGTGTTCAACTGTGCATGCTTGAGTGACTTTTTGTTTGTCTTCCATGCGTGGTAGCTTTTTCTTATATCAAGTGTTGCCCTTAACTTGAAGGAGCTAGAAAAGATGCTGCCCAGTGTACCTTTTCCCTTAACTTGAGGTGCCTGTGTTTTTTTTGCATATTTATTCAATGGTGTTGTAGAATAAAAACAATGCGCTTATATTTTCTTTGTGATTGCTTATATTTTCTTTGATATTCCCTTTGTCTAGGATCTAGGAAAAATGTTAAAGCTTCCACATTAGCATAGTCTGCTTTAATACTAATAGGGTCTTCAAGGTATATGTCCCTTAGTCTAAATTAAAGGCGGCGATGGGGCGGGGATAGGGATCCCCGATTCCCGGCGGGGATGGGGACGGGGATTCAAATCCCTTCCCCATCGGGGACGGGGACGGGGACTGGGTTCAAAAGCAGGGGCGGGGATCGGGGATGCCATCCCTGCCCCCGCCCCTCCCCATTGCCATCCCTACGTGTTGCTACCATCACAAGATTTGTTTATAATCGTCCACTGATTCTTGCTTGGTTGAGAAACACATATGATTGGAGAGAAATTGTGCGCCCAGTATCAACTCGTTTTGCAACTACTTTTATTACTTTGAAGAGCATTCTTAATCACAAGCAAATATTGCAAAATTTTGTGAAAAGCAGATTTTTCATGAGCCATAAACTTGCCAAGAGTGTGGAGGGAAAGGTTGTGAGTGGAGGGAAAGGTTGTGAGTGCTACTATCTTAGATGGTAAATTTTGGGATGATTTTTTGGTAGTCGTGAAGGTTGTTACTCCTCTTATAAAGTTGTTGCCCATTGTAGATTCGGATAAAAACCTTCTTTGGGTTATGTTTATGAAGGCTTGCTTAGGGTTGCAAAGGGAATTAAGTAAATTTTCAAGAATAAGGCTAGATTATATTTGCCTTTTACAACTATAATTGAGCAACGTTGGAATAAACATCTAATACTAGATCTACATACAGCTGCTTATTTCCTCAACCCTGCTTTTATTTATGAGGAAAACTTTTGTGAGAAAGCAAAAATCATGAGTGGTCTTCTTAGTTTGCTTGAAATCAAAAGCATTTGCAGTGATGATATTGCTACCGTGAAAGAAATTAAGATATATAGGGAACATGAAGGAAATTTTAGTAGACAAGCTGCTCGCAATTCAACCAATACCCTTCAACTTGGTAAGTTGCCATTTTTACTTCAATTTGTATTGCATTTTTTTTTGACACTATATGGAAAATATTATCTATTTTTTCTTAAATGTAGATGAATGGTGAAGATTATTTGGACATAATGCTCCCAATTTGCAAAAAATTGTCATTCGCATTTTTAGTCAAACTTCTTCTTCTTCGGGATGTGAAAGGAATTGGAGTGTATTTTAACGCTTTCATACTAAGAAGAGAAATAGATTGAAGCATCAAAGACTCAATGATCTTGTTTATGTTACCTATAATTTGAAATTAAAAAATAGGTAAACTAATATTTGTGTGAATATGTTTTGTTCTTTTTTATAACTTACTAGATTTAATTAATTTATGTTTTTATGTAAACTTTTGTAGGATCCATTCTAGTAAGAGAACTTACGATCCCATCAATTATGAATGCAGTGACCAGAAGGACTTTTGGATTGAAGAAGAAGATTTACCTCAAGAGCTTGATTATGAGGAATTAGAGAGAGCTCTTTGTGAAAAGAGTCCAAATATTAGTTCTAATCAAGGTCAGTAAAATTTCTCCATATAAATTTTTATGTGATTTTAGAGTTTAAAGTTTAAACTCAAATTAGTTATGACCTTAGTTTCTAGTATTTTGTGGGTGTTCATATTGGTTTTGTCCTTGCTTTTATGGAACAGTCCAAAATGAAAGATTTATCGATTCAGAGATGGTTAATATGGATTCATTTGATATTATTCGCCGCTTTAGTGTTGCAATTCTATTAGAGGTGAAAATGATCTTTTATTTGAGAGTGATGCTAATGATGATGAAACTCAACCATAGTTATGTTACAAGTATCAAAAATGAGAGGATTCCAAGTTTGTTTGGTGTAACTTTATTTGGAATTGAAGAATCTGAATATTTCTTTTTTCATTGTTAGATTTTCCAATGTATTTGATGTTTCTTTTGTTGAATTTATTATGTGTTTTCTGTAGTTCGTTGTCAATATGTTTTTGCCAAACTTCCCTACTTTGGTTGCTTGGTAGTGAAAGCAAGTTTTCTTTGCTGATGCTGTCATGCACATGCTTTAAAAACTCATGTCTATTCCCTGAGAATGGTTTAGCTCATGTTAACTTTTGGAAACTTTGGTTTAAGTTCAAAATGGGAAAATAGCACACTGTGTAAGTAAGAAATTGTGTGAAAGTATATATATAATTGAATACCGATTTTACCAGTTCAACCACGGTTATACCGGTCAAACCGGTTGAACCTTGAACCGCTAAATTTTTTGGTTCAATACTCGATTCGGTTCTTAAAACCTTGCGGCGAAGTGCCATTGTTAATATCGACTCCATTGAATCATATGGGCTACTGTTACAAATATCATGAGCACCATAATATGCATATATACATAAACGTTTTGGTTCAATACTCGATTCGGTTCTTAAAACCTTGCGGCGAAGTGCCATTGTTAATATCGACTCCATTGAATCATGTGGGCTACTATTAGAAATATCATGAGCACCATAATATGCATATATTCATAAGTCTAGGATGCTAGCTCCAGCAATAAGTTGCAAATATAGGTCGGTGAGCTCATAGAATATTAACTGAGTGTCTACTGCAGGTTTCTCATCACTCGATTTATATGTTTCATTTATTGGGCAAGCTACTCGTGTGCTCTTTTACTGGGTGAGCTACCCGTATTTATTATTGCCTTTTGATCTTGTCATCTGGGATTGATATGCTGAACTGTAAAATTATATAACTAAAAGAGAAGTACTCAAGCAGGCTATTAGCATCATTAAGCACAATATCCAATAGAGTGTGATATATCAGACAATAATTATGTGCAAAATGATAAGTGCTTTAAGGGTATTAGCCTTTTGCCTTTCCTCTTGAAACACATTATGTATCAAATAATATGTTGCTTTAACAATTAAAAAAATTCATACTACTATTATGCACATTTTAAACATGATTATGTCATTGGATAATCATAATATAGATCATAAATGAGCAATACTCAATTAATAGTAGGCATACTTGACCAAAGAGGCAATATAAATGTGTAACTTACAAAATTGACCTTAGCCATTTTAATACGATGACATGCCTTATGATCAATATTAAATTTAATCATACAAATAACCTTAATTAAGGACAATTATTCTGCAGTAAAATATTAGTTTTGAAAACAATATTTGCCTAATCAATATTCTGCAATAAACTATGTATGCTTTATTGATTTAATTAATTTAATATAGCAGCATAATATAATAAAGGATAACAGCAATACTAAATACCAAAATTGGTAGTAGCTAGTGCATTGGCCAAAATGTTGCTGATGTACCACCGAACTGCCGATCGCTGCCACCGGTTCGTTGCCAGTGGCAGTGGCCCCTTGCCAAAAAGTTGTCGGATGCCTCCTTCATAAACACTGGTCGCCGATTTCCTCGTTTTTAGGGTCTATGCACTAATTTGGTGTAAAAAAGGTGTTGAATATGGTGGAAACGCCAACTTCTCCAGTGATGTTGCCTAATCGCCACAGGTCGTAGGTATCGAATCACCATCTCCAGAATTACCCTTGCCTGATCTACCTATTTCCAACAAGCAAGTGTTGGAAGGAGCTCTGGTCAACGTCAAAATCAACGAAAAGTCTTCTGCTTTGTTAGGGATTTGATCCCCACGTGCTGTTATTCAGCCAACGCTGGTGTCCGAAACCCACGACTTCTAATAGATGAACAGCTAATCTACCCATTTTTGCTGCTCACTCGCAGGAAAAATGTTTAAAATCCGTTGTATATTGATCGGACCACTGCGGCTTTTTTCTTCTATTTGCCAGCTTCTAGGGGTCGTCAGTGGTCGAAAGAACCAACCTTCAGTTGCTCTTCCTTCGATCTAGAATCCTCTGGTGGTCACTTGCCGAATTTATATTTGGAACTCTCACATCTAGATCTCCACTCCTTTTTTGCTTGCTTTTTTATGCTTTGTTGTTCACTGTGAACGCAGAAACTTTTTTTCCTTCCTTTTTTTTTTGATTTTTTTTTTTTTGAGATTTGCTGATTGCAGGTGCTAGTTTCTTATCTAATCTGGGTCTTTTGGATGGAAAACAAAAATTTTTAGATAAAGATGATGAATGGGAGAGACACATGGCATGTTGTTCCCACAAACAACGCCAAATGATGAGGAACATCATCATTGAAAGATACTAAACTTCGCTCAGGTTGACAATAGTCAATCGAGGTTCAACACCTACAAAACAAAGTACGGCTACGAAAGGTTAGGGGCTTTCCCTGATATTAACACTCCGATGGCTAAGTCAATACTAACTTAGAGGGAGACGGTGTCTAAAGATGTGCGAGGTGTGTGCAGACCAACTTAGAAATTACCCATAGGGGGTACCTCCTATTTATAGAGGTATACAAAAGAGCTGCTAACATATGAGCCAATAGGGCCGTGAGACTATAGTCTGTATGAACCTAAGATAAGCTTATGTAGTGATATGGACATGAGGGAGAATGGGCTCCAAGGACTAAGGCCTAATTAAACTAAATTATTCCCTTATCAGAAGCTAATAATAATGCTCGAATCAAGAAGTAGCCAAGGAATTCAAATTCAAATGTCAAAAAGATGCAATGATGCTTGAAAATATGGAGCTTTTGAGAATTTGCCAAATGTCTAATGAGATTCGATTCCATCAATATGGAAGCTTGTAGAATTTGAAAGCTTGGAGTCTATCCATATATTTGCACAATTGGACAAAGGGGCAAGTCCCGAATATTAATTATTTGAAATATGGATATTCCAATGCTTTTATGCTAGCAAAGACAAATCTTCAAAATTGCAATGGTAGCCTCAACTCCAAGATTTAATTGCCATGTACCAAAGAGACTCTACCTTTGAATGAACTAAATAAAAACTTTAGCGATCTGTCAAGTATCCCTAAGTTTCTATACAGTTCTCTCCCTACCTTTCCTGAGTTGGAGCCAATAAAGGTAAAAAATAGTCCTTACACTTTTGCAAATCACCATGGTAAACAAAATAATTCAAATCATATTCTCAGCACACTAGTAATTGTGCCTAATATAGCCAATTTGGGTCGGGTCTAGTCTATCATCTACGGTATAAGAGCTGAAAAAATATTTTTGCCAAGGCCTTTCAAAGCCATAGTCAAGAGAAGATTATATAATCCAACCCCAATAGGTCCAACCATGATGCTCCATTGCCTTCCTCGATGTTGCATCGCAATAGAGGAATTAAAATGAAGAAGTCTAGTAAAGGCATCTGAAGCCATTCACAATCATCTTCAATTGTTCATTTACTTTCTTAGTCTGCTTTAGTTACTATCTTTTTTGTTAATTAATCCATCTATCATAAAAAAAAAAAAGGTAAATGAGTCTTGGTGATTGTGTATTTGTTATAATTGTGTTTTTATAATTATTTCAAATTTTTATTTACAAATTGTTAATATGTGAGTCTATTTATTATTAAACTCCAATGTTATTATATTTTTACTTCATTCAAATTCAAGTACAGTTAAAATTGTGATGACAAAAGCTGTTCTGATGCAAATATTTTGACTTAATATGCCCAAACTCTGATGGACCTAAACGACATTAACTGAAGGGTTAATCACCTCAATCAGGGACGAAGGGAGCTTGGGGCAAGGGGGGCATTGCCCCCCAAGCGCTCTTGATTTAAACTAATTTTACATAAACTAATTTTACATTGTAAATTTAAGTTTGTCCCCCCTTGTTCAGATAGTTTGCCCCTCATTGTGTGCTAGTTTGCCCACAAAGTATATTTTTCAAAGTATTTTTAAGTTTGCCTCCTATTATTCAGATAGTTTGAACGCTCTTTTTTGTTAGTTTGCCCGTGTATTATCTCTCTCAAAGCTTTTTTTTTTACTTTTTTTCAAATTTTAAGTGCATAAAGGACAAAAAAAAAATAAATCGTTTGTTTTTACATAACCATAAATAAATGCACACAGGATGCATAAAAAAAGGTTAATAAGAATAGTAAATAGGCTGAATTTTCTTTATGGGACCCTTGCTTTAGACTCTATTTCTATCATCTCCAATTTGATAGTTAGGAACACAAAACAGCTCTAATGAAATCAATTTAGAAACACCTAAAAAAATTTGCAGATTATTCTTCATTATATATTTTTTAGTTTTCTCTATATACTTTTCAAGTTATTCTCCCAAAAAAAAAACTTGCAAATTAGTCTGAAAACACCAAAAACATGTCTCTAAGTAGTTGATATTATTTTTCAATTTTCTATATATATTATTTGCTATATTATTTTATATATAAATTCGCCCCCCTCAAAAAATTTTCTGACTTCATCCCTAACATCAACTTGACAAATGCTATGTTGCCTTATGAGAGCTTTGTAAAGGGCTAGGAAATAATAGAGCTAGGGCATTTCGAAGAGGGACCTTAACTACTAGGGAGCAAATTATTGGCTCATTCAACATTATTTTTTTGTTATAAATACTTTAACAACATAAATATACAAAGATTGCTTCTCTCTGTTAAATATGTGTCTATCTTGTATATGACGTTTTCCTTTCTTTGTTTTCAAAATCATAAACTATGGGCCTGATCATTTGTGTTGTCGTTGCGTGTTTTCTGTTGTCATTTGACTAAAAAAACAGACAACTTGTTCGGCTGACATGTTTTGTTTTTATTTTTTTGGTCAAATTAAGAACGTTACTTAAAAAGACAACACCATTTTAGTATCAGCCCTTTCACGCTTTCATGTTTCAGGTGCCTGTTGTCATTGTACAGATAACCTTCTTGCTCCCGTGCAGAAACCACGCTAGGTACATCTCTCTTGCTCTCTCACTCAACCTCTTCTCTTATCCTTCATTGCCTCTTCTCTCATTCTCTCACTCTACTTCTTCTTCTCTCTTCCTTCCTTGTTTTAATCCCACTCTCCCACTCGGCCTCTTCTTTGTTCAGAGACAACTAACTCAATTTCAATCTTTGACTAAGTGATAATCGATTTGTTCTTCAATTGGTGGAAGGGAAAGAAGGTTAGCCTATTTCATTTGTTATCTGTTCTACTATTTGAGTTTTTTTCTTTTTTTCCCCAATTTTTATTCTCTTCTCTTCGGCCCCTCACTGAACCAAATTGATTTGTTGTTGTATTCATCCATTTTTTTGGATTATGTTGAAATATTTTTAGTATTGATTTATGGGTTTGTTGTGAATTTTTTTAAAAAAAGAACTCCAACTGCAAAATCTAATTAGGAATTTAATTATGTATTACTCATACTAAATGTCATTTCAATGAAGATTTAGGACAAAGCTGAGAGCATTGGATAATTGATGGAAGAAGCTAAAAATTAGAATCTGGATTGCCCTATGGCTCCTGGAAAAAAATATTAGCATCATTCTTTTTTTTCCTTCGTTTATTGAACTATAGAACTACAAAGTGCATAACCTTTAGTCATCCATTCCAGACATGTAGGTTTTATCAGTCCAGCTGCAAGTTGAGAGTAGTAAAAAGCAACAATTACTAAAGAAGAGGTACATGTTAGAGATTTGAACTTAGTCAAATGATATATTTTTTTCTCTTTTTGTTTTCTTGGCGCATAAAGTTGGTCAGAGGATAAAATTACTGAAGGATTACTAGCCCAGAAAAAAAAAACTTCAAAATCCACAAAAATTTACTTTGTTGGTAGACAATCAAAACAACAAATGCCCTTCTGGGTGTTGTTAGCTAAAAATTATTAGTACCAAAAAACCAAAAAAAGAAATTATTGGTACCAACTTTTAAGATATGGCTTAGCGTCAATGGGTTATCCATTACTTGTTTAGAGCAGCCAGGAAAATTAAAAGACTAAAAGTAATGCATGCTAACTCGAGTCCAAATATATTCAAAATTTCCAGTGACCCACTTGATGATCAATTAAAGACTCGGGTCATAATCAATTGAATAAAGCTTTTGACCCCATTAATATTGTCAAGGTAGGAACCTTTGAATTGATGAGGTGATGTGCAGTTTACATGAATCTCATGCAACTCAATGAACCAAGCATTCATGTACATATATTTTTCTTGCTTGATTTTTTTTTCTTTTTTTTTTCTTGGCTGTTTTGTGGAAATCTTGTGGTTTTCTGTGCAAAGTTGTCAACTGACTTTTAACCCATTATGCATAGAATTAAGTTCTCTCCTTGTGATTCTTATAGGGTGTTTACTTTTTTCTTCTCTTTCTTACAACTATATATTATATGTATATTGTGCCATTTGATAGAAAATTTTTTTGTAAAGGGGCAGCATTCTATATATCACTTTCTGTCTAAGTCAGAGAGAGAGAGACACTTGTATGTTGTTGGGGTTGCTTCAATTTAACCATATTTTGTCGTGTTATATTCAACTGCTTTTCTTAACCTAACAAGAAGCCTGATTTGCATAGCCTCAAACAGAATCATGATTTCTGTGCATCTTTTCTACGTTGTTTGTTCATTGCGGTGAAGAATAGCATCTTTTAAGAATGCCCAAATAGTTTGATGATCCTTTGCTTTTTTTAATTTTCATTATTGAAAAATTAGATTGTGGTGCTATCTAGTTAAATCTAGATAATATTACCTATCTGGGATGGCGGAATCAAATCAACCTGTTCATACAAGTGGGTACGAGGCTACTAAAATTGAATCAGACAATATATGGCCAAGGAAAGCTGAAGATATTTTCATTACTTTAATGGAAGAAGAAGTGAACAAGGGTAATAGACAAACCACCACATTTACGACCAATGCTTGGAAGACAATTTGTAGTGAACTAAACAGAAGGACTGGCCGAAACTATACTCAATTGCAGCTGAAAAATAAATTCAATGGACTTAGAGGTCGGTGGAGAACTTTCACAAAATCATTAGTCAAATGGGAGTTAGCTATTCTCCTATCACCAACGTGGTTTCAACATCTGATGAATAATGGCAAAAATTGGAGGAGGTAAAGTACATTTTTAATCTCATATGTTTGCATTTTAAAATCAATTTGTATTCTCATATGTAACTAATTATCAAACATATTTTTTTATAGGTGATAAAAAATGTGAAACGATTTCAAAAGAGAGGTTGTCCAAACTATCAAAAATTGTGCAGGATTTTTGGAGACACAACAGCGACTGGGGTACATGCTCATGCCTCAACCAAAAGTCCGTTTATCAGTGAAGAGGAAGATAACGACGAAAAAATGATGAGCTTGGAGCCGGTGGTGATGTTCCTGATGAAACTGGCAAAGATAAAAGGGCTAATATTGCCATTAGTTCGGGAACAACTCAGAAAAAAGATAAATGGGCGATTCAATGCGCAGTGGCAGATGCTTTGACCGTGATGAGTGAGATTTCAAAGAGAAAACTTGATTTGGCTGAGAAGATTAATGAAAGTTCGCAATCTACTATTGGCCTTAGCAAAATGTCTCAAAAGGCCCATGTTCAATCTTTTGAGGCATTTGTCGAGACACTTGATGCCTTGGAAGATATAGATGATGCTTCATATGCCAAAGCAATTAAACTTTTCAATGATGGGGAAGGTTCTAGACTTATGTTTTTGAAGATGAATCCAAAAAAGAGGAGGAATTAGGTGTTGAATAGTATTTAAGTGACGTAATGTCTTAAAAGTTATATTATTGTGAGTGTTTTGGACTTATTGTGTGTTTAAATTATAGTTAAGTGATGGATTGTCTTTAAGTATTTTTGTCTTTAAGTAATGGATTATATGAAAAATATCTTGTACTATGAATTTCATTCGTTTGTTTGAATGTTATTATTTAACATAATGATGGAAATGTTTATATGTTTGAATGGTAATTAATATTTGCTTTTTTTATGTGATAATAAGATTTATTTCAATGGATGTGTCAATGAATGAAAAGGAACAGGAAATCCAAGAACTATTGTCTGATTCCGATGAAGACGTTTCAAAACTTATGGGTGTATATTATACATTTGATGAAGGGGTCTATCCAATACCACAAAGAATTTCAAAAACGACTGGCCATGAATGGGTAGTCGAAAGCCTAAATGGTCATCCAAACACATGTGTTGAGTTGTTCAGAATGAACAAAGAAACATTTATCAACCTGTATGAAGAGATAAAAAGCAGGAGTCTACTTTCAGATTCCAGGTTCCTTTCTGTGCAAGAGCAATTGGTAATGTTTCTTACAATTGTCGGTCAAAATGAGCGACAACGCATTGTTGGTGATCGATTCCAACACTCCATCGACACCATTTCTAGGCACTTCAATAAGGTTCTGAAAGCACTATCTTCGTATGCAAAGATTATTATTACTCCAAATCTAAATGAAACTCCACCAGAGATCAGGACCAACTTGAAATATTTTCCTTTTTTTAAGGTAAAGTCTTTATTCTTTGAATTATAATTCGCATTACTAATAATAGATTGACTTGATTTTTGTCTTAATGTTCTATAGGATTGTGTTGGAGTAGTAGATGACACTCTTATTTCCGCACATATTCCAATTACTGAACAAATCCCATTTCGTGGAAAAAAGATTGCAATTACTCAAAACATATTATGTGTATGCTCTTTTGATATGAGGTTCACATTTGTCATGACGGGTTGGGAAGGGACAACTAATGATTCTAGAGTGCTTATGGAAACTGTATTTCATCCACAATACAATTTTCCTGTGCCTCCTCGAGGAAAGTATTATTTAGCTTATTCTGGATACACTAATATGCCGGGGTTTCTCACCCCTTATCGTGGGGAGCGTTATCACTTGCGTGACTACAGACAAGGGCACCGGCCACAAGGTCCAGAGGAATTGTTCAATTACATGCACTCTTCATTACGCAACATGATTAAAAGATGCTTTGGGGGTATTAAATGCAAGATTTCCGATTCTTTCCCAAATGTCATCTTATCAATTCAAAAGGCAAAAGTACATTGTTCTTACTTGTTGTGTACTTCATAATTTTATTAAAATGGGAGGCCAATTAGATAAATTTCTCTTGCAATATGCTGATGAGAATGTTGATGTTCAAGTTAATGATGGAAACAATTCTTCTAACGCACGTGAGACAGTAAATGTTAGTCAGAGTCAACTACGTCAGATGGGTCGTGTTCGAGATAGCATCGCACAAGATTTATGGCAGAGACATAATAGTTAGATGTCCTAAAATTTACGTTTGCTTATAATATCACAAGTACTTGTAATATTATGAACTTTTCAATTTCAAACTTTTCGATTATATTGTAAGTTTGAACTTATATAGCATCTCTTTTATTATTAATGTGTTATATGCTAATAGCAATGTCTCATAAAATTTTTGTTATATATTAAAAAAAATGGTAAAAGAATTTTTCTACAACAAACAACCTAAAATGGACAACAACAGCACTGATAGGACAACTACAACAGAAAATAACAACAAAAAACTGACAATGTAGCTAAACGGGCCCTATATAATTGGGATAAATCTTGTACATTATACATGTAGATGACTTTGAAATGAAAAATATATACTACAAAGTAAATTATTTACATTCATTGATATATTAAATTAATTAATTATTTTATTTTATTTTGTGCAGTACCAAATTGTAAATTACATGTGATTGAATCTATCAAATATAAAATTACTTATATCTTATATATTATTATAGTGTACACTCTAATATTTTACATATGAATATTAGTTTAACCGCTTTAACATTAGTTTAATAGATTGAACTAGTTGACCTTAATCTTTTGACATTTCTAGTTCAAGGACCAGTTTAGTTTTGATAATATTGCCCAAAACCAACCCCATCTACTTATTTGCCAACTCTAATAACAAATAAAAATTTCTCAAGTTATTGTATTTTAAATAATTAATTATTTATCTTATAAAATAATAGTAATAATTTTTTGCAAAATAAATAAACATTTTATTTTTTATATTTAAATTAAAATACAAAGTTTTTAGTTACAATTTACTTTTATTAATATTTTAAATGAACTAAGCTTTTTTATTAGTCGAATATATAATTAACTAGGGCTAGAAATAAGACGTCACCTTCAATAAGAGCTAGATGGTTTGACTAGATGAGAGCTTTCTTAAATCCTAATACGAAGCTTTTTTAATAGATGAATCAAGTCTAAATAAGTATAAACTCGATTTATTTGCGCTCATGGTCAATTGGTTTGAAAAACCTCTAAAGGTTATTTCTCAAAGTTATTTTAGTATGTCATAAGAATATAATTGATAGGGTAGTTCGAATAAAAAAAAAATCTCTAGGAAACAATAAGATTAAGGACATGTATATTTGACCATTCTTTAAACTCTACACAAATGTGTAGTATTGTGTATTGGGATGCTCTTATATTTATAATTATTTAATAAAATTAAACTCTATTTTTTAATTAGTTGGTTTTATTAAAGTAATTAGTTATTTTTATCAATTTAATTCTATTGATAACAATTATTTTCATAATTTTAATTATTTTTTAATATTATAACATGCTCAACTCAACTCGATTTATTAAATAAATAATCCTTTTTTCTTTAGAGAAAATATCAAAGAGCTAAATTTAAACATACTAAAATTTGACTTGGGCTCATTGACAATCCTATCATTAACTGAAAATATAGATTAATTTATTGTCTCATGAAAAAAAAGGAAAATATAGTTTGATTTAGCTCAACTTGTATAGTATATTTGGATTGTAAGAAATTAGTGATAAAGAAAAGTATACAAAAAAAAAAAAAAGTTATTTAGATAGATAAAAAAATATGTGCAAAAAATATTAAAAAAAAGTTTAAAAAATTATGAGAAAAATAAATTATTTAAATATATAAAAATATGTAAAAAAAATGATTAGAAATAAAATAATATAATAATGAGCGCTTTTTTCCTCCTTCCAATAAGCACAGCGGTAGTAAAGTTGTACTGCAATTTTTCTTTCATAAGTTTGAGATTGCATTCTAAATCAAAATTAGTTACAAAATAATTTCAAGCTCGGTTTTTAATTAGTAAAATAATAAAAAAAAATTGTGGCCTGCTTGGCCCACAATTGTAGGTGATCACTGTGTTTAGTTAATAGAATTACGCTAAAATTTAATAGTATTTTGATAATAAATTTTTATTATGAATTAGGTTAAATGAAATTTTTAAATAAGAATAATTTTAACTCATAAATTGGAAGGACTTTTTTACATTAAAAAAAGTTTGTGGGTCGCAGACGTAGTTCGGAGAACAACCCTAGCCGTAGTAATTATTAAAATTTTTGGCCCGATGCATACATGTATTCTTTCTACATTTTCGACCCTTGCATAGATTTGTCAGACTTAGGCCGGGTCTGCGTTTTCTCACAGAAAGAGAGATCAAGAAGAAGAAGAAGAAGGGGAGAGAAGTGAAACATGGCAAGGCAAGCCGCCCGACTGATAGCCTCTCTGTCTTCAAGGATTCGCCGCCCACACAAATCCCAAAGACCCCCACTGGCTCCCTCCTCCTTCTCCATGTCCTCCTCGTCTTCTTCCTCCACGGCGCCGAATTATCTTTTACAACAGTCTAGGT
This sequence comes from Carallia pectinifolia, assembly GCA_037832335.1. NCBI lineage: Eukaryota > Viridiplantae > Streptophyta > Magnoliopsida > Malpighiales > Rhizophoraceae > Carallia > Carallia pectinifolia. The sequence goes on from CM075453.1 coordinate 16,834,812, forward strand.
CGTTTGCGGGGACTCCTCCTCCTCCGCCGGCAGTTTTTGTGGACAAGAACACCCGGGTCATTTGCCAAGGTATCACCGGCAAGAACGGAACTTTTCACACCGAACAAGCCATTGAGTATGGCACCAAAATGGTATTTGCCTAATTTTTCCTATATATATATATGTTCTCTTTGATCCTGGCTATTTTTTTTCTTCAACTACCATGGCTATTTTTTTTCCTTCGTGTTTTTCGTTAACATTCCTTTGCTAAGCCTAATGGATAGTCTTTCTGCCTTGGATCGTGGACGTTGATTGAGTGTTTGTTGTTTTCCCGAATGATGCTTAATTTCAATGTTTTTAGTTAAGTAGTGCCTTGCGGTATTCTTCACTTTGATTTTGGGATTTTTGTTTTCCTGATCAGCTGCTTTGGCAGATTTATTGAGTAAAGTGAACGTCTTAAGAAAGCAACTAGGAGGATGACTCGTAGTTGATCACTTGGGCTGTTTTGCTGAGGCAAACATGAAGAAGCCATTTATTCTTTCTCTCTCTCTCTCTCAACTAGATCTTGTGAGAGAATAAGCGTCGAATTTCTAGTTCAATTTTTTTTTTATAGCTGTCCTCTTTTATTGTTGTTATTGTTTCTAAACTTTTTGCTAGTCAACTGTGTATGATGATGTTGAGCGTTCAACAAGATTTTGCACATAAGTTGAGCTTTCAAGGAGATATGTTTGGTGCATCTGTAGAAATAAACTAGATCCTTCCATCCTACTTTTTATCTTTAGAAAATGAGAAGAATTGAAAGAGGGGGCGGGGCAGCTTTTCCTTCCAGTTTGGAAATCGGAGCCATGAGACCAAACAAAGGTGTCCATGTGATAATCATTGGTGAGGACTCTTTTGGGATGAGTGCATCTAAGCATTCAGTTAAATGGTTAGCAAAAACCATTTAGTACTTGGAGGAAAGAGGAAGGCTGAAACGAAAAAGATGAAATTTGGATGCCTAAATTAGTGGGCTATGAGATTATTTGTTATCTAGGTGGATTGCCGTTCTGTGCCTAATGTAAATGATGCTTGAAAACATCTTGAATTCACGATTTTTTTTTGTTTGACGGAAGGGGGGTTGGGCGGTTTTAAATGATTGGATAGAATTTTAAGCCTCTGAATAATGGCATATGAATTTTCTATTTCTCTTTCTCTTAATGTGTTTAGATGCTTTCTGTGGATTTTTGGTTATCCGATGCTAACAATCTCTAGTTTGAACAGTCTTAATAACAATCTCTAGTTTGAACGGTCTTAATTGCTGTTTGCTTCAGGTTATTTTGAGAAATTTCCACTAAACTACTACATATCCACAATGCTTATGCAGCCTTAGCCTTCACATTGTAGGGATGCTTTTATGCCTTTGTTGTCATTTTTTGTGATGTCCTGAGCACCTATTTTGATGAATTTTGAAACCGGGTCCACCTTCTCCTTTGGAACTTGTATAGTCTCTAGAGAACTGTGTACCATTACTTTCTGCATGGAAACTTTGTGCTTCCCTTCTCTGCCCCGATGCCAACTAGTGTTCGTACAAGTTTGCTAGTATACCTGTACACTCTTTTCCAATAATGACAGGTAGTTATGTACATCATCCTTGACACAGTTTTTTCTTTTTTGCTTTGTTAGGTTGGTGGAGTGACACCTAAGAAGGGTGGCACAGAACACTTGGGACTTCCTGTATTCAATACAGTGGCAGAGGCAAAAGCGGAAACAAAGGCCAATGCTTCAGTGATTTATGTTCCTCCTCCTTTTGCTGCTGCGGCTATTATGGAGGCAGTGGAAGCTGAATTGGACCTTGTGGTCTGCATTACAGAAGGAATTCCTCAACATGACATGGTAGGTGTTCTTATTCAGTTTGATCATGTTAAAGTAGTTTTAAAATCTTTAAGTGGATCCCATTTATCCTTCTAATTCTTCGGAGTTTTGGTATTGCTTTTCTTGTGCCAAAGATAACATTTTGCCTACTTCAGTCGTTTTCCATTAGTGATCTCCGTCCAAGTCAACTATGAGAAGAAACGCTTATTACTGTAGTGGATCCTCTAACATGCTGCCAATGAGTTTTCTTTTTGGACAAAAGGACATAATAGTACTTTGTCCCATGGGACTACTAACATTTAGCTGCAATTATTTTGGGGGCACTTAGATATGATGCAGTTGGTTTGTAGATGCTAGTTTGTATCTTTATATCTTATATTTATTTTTACTGTTTTAGTCAGAAGCAATATTGATTCTGTCCAACACATTTGCTATTTTTCTAAAAAATGTTTGCTGTACACAGCCTTATTTCTTGGTATGGATATCTGCTTGAATTTTTGGAATTTGGAATCTACTATAATAACGGGAATTGCAGGTTCGAGTAAAAGCTGCCCTGAACAAGCAATCAAAAACCCGACTAATTGGTCCAAACTGTCCTGGTATTATTAAACCTGGGGAATGCAAGATTGGGATTATGCCTGGTTATATTCACAAACCAGGGCGTGTAGGGATTGTTTCTCGATCGGGCACATTGACTTATGAGGCAGTAAGTTCAGAAACTTAATCATGTGTTCATTCGTCCATTTTACATGTCTGCTTGTCCAAGTACTGCACAGGTTGTGCCAACATGTATGGTATTTTGCAAATGTATTCTAGGACAGAAGTAGGGATGTGTTATTCTGTCATGCCATTTTCCCTCTAGGACACACTGCATTTCGGTAAACTGTAAATACCATAACTGTAATGGGCAATAAGGCATTAGGATTGAGTAGCGTAGTCTACATGGTGTGGTAATTTTTGGACATTGATGTACTTCCTCTAAACTTTTCTTTGTTATGAATTTCTTAGGTTTTCCAAACAACTGCTGTCGGTTTAGGGCAATCTACTTGCGTAGGCATTGGAGGCGATCCCTTTAATGGGACAAATTTTGTTGACTGCATTACCAAATTCCTTGCAGATCCTCAGACAGAAGGTTAATCTCTCACCTGCTTTCTTTTCTCTATTATTCCTGGTTTAAAATCCAGAAAGGGTATGAATTTTGCAGATCTTAATAAAAAATGTTGAATTTTTCATGACGTTGCAAAAATTTATGGCAACATCTCTGTCCTTGTGTGTGTGTTGCATTTGCCCAAAGATTAGGCGACTTGGGGCTAACAGTTTGTGCACTCATGCACTGGCCTATGTGCAGGCATTAACATACGTATCCTTTTATGCACAAATGAGAAGCTATTAGAGTTAACAAATGCATTTGGACTTTTTCCAGGTTTCCTGTGTTAACATTTGGCTGGTTTTTCCATATTTTTGGCATGTAGTTTGCAAGGATATAATACCTGTGTTTGCAAGGATATAATACCTGTGTTTACTTTAGATTTTTTACGTAGTTATTCAAGGGTATTTTATGCCCAATAATTGTGTTTGTCTAGATAGTCTAGCAATAAGAACACACAGTAAAACGATCCATCCTTCTGATGCTAATGATTGATCAATGAAGATTGAAATTTCCTACACTATGGAAATGTGTTCTACTCATATCTTTCTCTTATGCGGTAGCATTTGGTCTCAAACAACATATCCCTTATATTAACTCCTTTCCCTTTTGAACTCCCTCCATGATATAGTTATGATGACTTTAGTCCCATATGCTGGTAAAATGAGATTCTACTGAAGCTGTTCCTTTATGCTCCAAATTCATGATTCACTTCCCAGCAAGATTAAAATTGTCCAAGATATGGCCTGAAAAATCTTTTGTAAGGGAAAACTGTCAGCTAATCATTCTTTGAGTTGTAGCTCTCCACTGATTGGTTTGTCTACTCTATAACAAACATATGATTGGCTCTGTACTTATGTAGTTTTATTTTGTGATAAATTTCCAAAGTAGGACACTGCAATTTCTTTTCTCTGGTTTTTTTTTTGGTTGTGTTTTCGTTTGATGAGAATGGTTTGCAAGATTTGTGTTTTTGTGTATTATTCTTTGGGGAACTTACTGTGGCAAGGTTGGTTCTTATAATTGCATCATTTTTAGACAGCCAATGGCGAAAAAAAAGGCTGATTATTAGATTATAGATTATAAGTTCATAACTCTAGCCTATTCCCATTTTGGGTGGAAACATGTCTAGTCCAGCGGGGAACGCATGGTGCAAATGAAGGTGAGCTGCAGAATGGAGAAAAGAAACAGGCAAGGCTAATCTTAATTGGCATTGGGGAGTATTGGCCAAGAGCTTGCATCAGAAGATATGCTCAGGAAGGACAACCATATTTGGTTCATCCTTCAATACCACATATCACATCCTGCCTTTATACTTAGTTTATGCTTAGTATCTAGTCGAGACCTCTCCGTGTAGCAAATCATCGCGGGTCGACCGAGGATATGAAACTAGAAATATAGAAGACATATGAATTTCCAAATCGTGCCTTGCTTCTAGCCTTCCTGCATTCAACAGGAATGTGTATTATCCGTATAGAGGATCTTCCAATTGAGATTCCTAAACAGTTCTACCCGGTTTCTCTTAATGTTTTGAGTAGGGTGCGTAAAACAAGTTTGTCATTTTGGTAGAGATGGTTTTTTTACCTTCATGTCGTGTGAGCCTTCGGAGAAGATCAACCTGTTATCTCTAGAGTAACTTTTATCAGTTAAGTGACACTTTTTTGGTTTTGAGGCAAGGGTGTCAAACAACTGAAGTAGCTTTTTCTCCAATTTAGTAGATTGAGGCTAATTATTTTGTTTTGAAGCAAGGATATCCACGGGGCTCTGCGTTGCTATTGTTATCCTACCTTCCTTGTCTTTCTCTATGCTAGGAATTTCTCTTCAATAAGCCAGTTCGCCATTTGTGTTCTTAATGATCTCTATGCAGTTCAACTCCACAAATGGTGCTTACTCTATAGTACCCTGATGTGATATGATCGTGCAAGGGGTTCAAACATCTCGTTGCATACTTCACTAGCGGCAATCAGTTTAGGATTCCAACGGTTGGCATCACAACTTTTCGAAATAACTTCGATGGGAAGAAAAAAGAAACAAATCTAGTCTTTCACTAGGATTTTGAGTAGCTTGATTTCGACTTCATGCAGGTGAGTTGCAACTTGCTATCCTAACGGACCCAGTTAAGATGTGGAGAACAAGGGCACTAACTAGTTGCCCATGTGACAACCCAAAGCAATTATAAACCAAGGAAAGCAACGGCTCACCTGCACATCACCTTTAGCTTTACAAAGTACTTCATAGTTGGGTTGTACCTTCCTCAATTGTTAAATGTGATGTACTTGGTCACAGTGCAATTATTAGTGGTGTGCGTCGGGCTTGGGCAGAATAGCTGAGCACATACAAGTATTATTAGCAAAGCAAAAATGTGGGTAGTTGTCACTAAATCGGGTAGAATGCCTTGTTAAATGGGTGGAATAGCAGAAAATATAGCTAGAAGGGATTACCCAATAAATCCAAAATCCGATGAACCCATAACCTGAAATATCCAATACCAAAATGACTCGAGACTTGTTAAATTGAAACCCTGATGAACCTATAATCTGAAATACCTAAAGCCCCGGCTGACTCAAAACCTAATGCCCGATGAACCCGTAACCCAAGATACCCGAAAACTCCAAGTTAAATCCAACCCAACCCACCCATTTGCCACCTCTACATATTGGAATCCTGACGATAGGTAGTGCAGATTTAGGATTGATTTCACTCTATCCATCCCATCTACCCATGATAAGCAAACTCATGCCTTCTAAAACATGTTATATGGAGTTTTGCTGAAAAGCATTGAAGAGGCCCACCAAAAGAAGGAAATTATTTGCTATATTTCTCCTTGCCGTGTCTTTTTTGTGGGACACTTATTAGATGATCCTTTTCTCTTCAAATCTTATGTAACATCAGTATTTAGTTTGCATTAGTGATTGGAAGTTGTGATTCTAGACCTTTAGCTACACAAATTAACGTTTATTCTTCCCTTTCACAGAAAAAGATTTATTCTTCCTTTTTGGCTTTTTTTTTTTTTTTTTTTGGGGAGGGTGGGTGGCCGCAGAGTTTGGGGAAGGGGAAGAGACTTGATTGGGCTGTCTTCTTAACCTCTTCCTAGTGATTCAAGTTTTTCCTTTACGATCTCTTTCATTTTCTTTTGTTCTTTTTTCACTTCCCTTTCTGCCATTATTTCCCTCTTATCCATGTCATCTGATGAAGATTTGCATATATAGATATCCTTTACATCTAATTGTACATGAGCATTGCATTGCAGGTATCATTCTTATTGGTGAGATAGGAGGTACTGCAGAAGAGGATGCAGCTGCTTTGATTATGGTAAATCATTAGGTGATAATATTAGTCAGTAAGTAGAGAAAATAAGAAATGATAGGGATACATGATAAAACTTGGAATGTCTTGCATTAAGGGATGAATTCTTTGTTGCACTGGCTGGCAGGAATATCTTGCTTTAGAAATAACTCTTCTTTCTACTTGATGGTACATTACATGCAACGATGCCCAACCATCTGCAATTGACCTAACTACAAGTTGAATCAAATTGTCCAATAAATCTTTAGTCTAGGTAAATAAACTCCAAACGATTTGGAATATCTGTCTCATCCTGTATAGTATGTTGGTATGCTATCATTTGCTGTATTCATGTCACTGTTTAGTGTGTGTAATGCATTTAAGTGGCATACTGTAATCTCGTTTGTGTTTACTGGAGATTAGAAACTCTTATGGAATGTTCATGTTGGAGAGATATGAAGAAGCATAACCAAATTTTTACAGTGAAATATAGACAATTTCACTAAGAGAAGGTGATAGATTCTATTTTCTGCCATACATATGAATACAAATTAAGGTGTTCTGTACACCAGCAAATATCACAATAAAGAACCAAGCATCCTGAGCAGGGTATAATATTGTCTTTTTTGTATGTAGAATTAGACAGGCTGGGATCATACTGGCTAATGCTATTTAACAAAATTTAGCCCATGAATTTTTTGTGACAAATCCATTGGCTCAAGGAATCAGTCAAAATTAGAATATCAAATCTGAATTTTGAACGGCTAATTTCATATTAAAATTTCTTGAGAATATGCTAAAAGCTCACAAACATCTGCAAAGCATCAAGCCTGCAATCAATATTGTTAACCAAAATCTCAACTGTTAGATTCATGCAGATAATCATAATAGGGATTAATTTAGTGTCTGGAACAATTATCCTTTCAGATCAAGACACGCTAAGAAGGTTTACGATGCAAAGGAATTTGCTACAGTGTTTATTCCTTAAATGTAGGCTGCATCCCACATATTGCTAGTGAGTTTATGAGAAGATTGTGAAAAGTTTAGTATCATTACAGTTCGTAAGAGGGTTTCCAGCATGAGAGGAGAGAGAGCTTGGGAACTTGTTTTATCGGCCAATCTTGTGCCTAAATCTGCTTTCCAAGCATCCTGGAATTTTCACTGACACAATTTTCTTATCCAGCAAAGATCAAACCTTTGCAACTGCAGGACTTTCCATGAGAGGGTTTCCTGCGTGAGAGGAGAGAGAGCTTGGGAACTTGATTTATCGGCCAATCTTGTGCCTGAATCTGCTTTCCAAGCATCCTGGAATTTTCACTAGCACAATTTTCTTATCCAGCAAAGATCAAACCTTTGCAACTGCAGGACTTTCCATGCTAGAAACTCTTTAAAACTCTAGCTTGTTAATGCAATACCAAGCTCATTCATCTAATCTCTCCCTATCATTCAAGTGCTTAGGTTAAACGCCTTTTCACTTAATGCACGAGTTTATGAACTCTTTTATGATTATTATGCATATGCATAACATAAGCACACATGCGGCAAAAAATACCTCAAGTGCATCAAAATTCCTCTTATTTTCCTTTGTTTCTCCTCCTTCTCCTTCTCTGCTTACTATGCTGCTCATTAGCAAGTAAACTTATACGTAATTTATTCAGCTAACAAATAAACTCAACTGTTGCTGCAGAAATTGGCAGCATCTTGTTCTGGGTCATCACAAAGATTTATCAACTGATAAACAGCATAGATTCTCTTACATAAAGACTACAACTAGCTGTTACTAAGGTTTAGTGCTTTCAGTATAATTGTGAGTAGACGAGGGAGACTATGAATAAGCAAAAAGGGCACTTTACGGTTATATGGGATGGTTTTTCCTGCTGTTTAGTGCAATCTCAAAAGGGAATGAAAGTTTTTAGTTATTAAATATAATTTGCTAAATTGGTTTGCAACCTAAACCTGGGTACTAATTTATGCCGTTTCCCTTAGTAAAATACTCATTTTTATTCTTCATTTCAGTTTGTATCCCTACTAGCTTTTGTTTTGCTGTTGTGATTCAGTTTGGTTTTGATGAAGCAATCATTTGATGTGCCAAATTACTCGAGTTGCTTGGACTGGAAGATTTGTTTGGGTTGCTTGGTTCATTGTAAGAGATATAGAGCCCTAATTGTTCCATTTTTGTTGCATGTTTGAATTTTTGCAACTGAAACAGGAAAGTGGAACTGAAAAGCCTATTGTTGCTTTTATTGCTGGACTTACTGCACCACCTGGCCGTCGTATGGGTCATGCTGGAGGTACTTGTTGTCATCCTTTTTTGTTTTTATATTTTGTTTTATACTTTGTAATTATTCACACTATTCTTCATGTACCCAAGTCTAACAGGGTTACTTTTAGGTCTTTTCTTCCTTTATGAAATACTAACATTTGTGTGAGAACTTTAGTGACTACAGCATTGTTCATCTTGATACACATGCAGGCATGTGTGTGCACAGAAAAACATGTCCTTGCAGTCTTAAAAAGCAGCCAAAAAATAAAAAAAAAATAAAAACCAAGAAGAAGAAAAACTTGCAATTATGTCATAGCTGTGTAATTGTGAATGACTCGGCTGTCTTTGACTTTTGTACAATCTTTCCCCTAGATTACATTAGATGAATCTGCATATTTTAGAAAAAAATAGTAAACTTTCACTGACCCTTTTCTCACCTTTCTCTAGAATGTCATGTTACCTCAAGGATATGTATGATGGGGAAACTATTAGGTGGGACTGGCATACTATATCGGCCTCGCTTTGTTGGTATGCCAATCCAATCCTTGGATGCCATGTCAGCAAAGTGCAGATTACTCACTTATGAATGGATAATGTAAACCAAAGAGAGGCAAAGAGACAGAACAAAGACAACAGAAACAAAAAACTTTCAATTTTTTCTCTTCAGAGACTTGTTAATCCAATCTATGTATTTTACTCACTAATATCATCTCCTTCACTGCCTTCATTCGGTCATCTTCTAACGTCCATCACGCTTTCCCCAGGCTGAGTCGTGCGCCGACCATGTGAGGGTGTACAAGCTCAGCTCATTTTCAACTTCTCACTCAGCTTTCTGGTTCAACCTTTGAACTTTTTTTTTCTCAGACAGCTGATATTGTGCAAATTAGCAACTATTGGAAACCCATTTGGTCTGCACAAAATCTGAAACAATGGTCATTCTACGTTATTTCAAGGCACCCTGGTACAACTCAGGCCATTCCTGTCATTGCTGCACAACTGCGTCATCTTGTTGGAGACCCAAAACTTGATTATCACACTTTGCTTAAATACCTGATCACGAACTCAGAGTCTCAGATATATGTACCTTGAAAACCACTCACCTATGCTATGTCTACTAACCATAATTCCTTCCTCTGCTATTAGTCGCCACCACATTCACACGCAACTCCATCTTCAGAGTCAGGATTCGTAATATTCTCTTGATTCAATATTCTTTGAAGTTAGGATTTGAAATTTTAGGATAATAAATTAGGCAAGATTTCTAAGATTGTTTTAAAAAGGAGTCTGTCAACAAAGATGATGCATATTATAATACCGTCTACCAATTACAAAGCATGGTTATATTTATATTTCTACCATGCATAGTTGATGTGGGACAACTATTTACATGTTAACATACGATCAATCTCTTAAAACTGCCGGCCGAGTTGAAGCGTAGGTGTTACCCACAATCACCTTGCTGCAAAGAAGATTTATTCTCGCTCGATGTGAGGACTTTGGAAAAATATGTGCAACTTGTTCTACTGTCTGAATATGAATAGGTGTATCAATCCTTGTTGAAGTTTTTCTTAGCAGCGGTGCTGCAGTCGCAGCCTGCGTTCCTCTCACATAGAAGGCTCTACTTTCTCTGTCTTGGGAGACCTCCCTCTCTCTCTCTCTCTCACTCAAGATCTTTCTGTGTCTCTCTCTTGGAAGATCCCTAACTTTAAGCCCTAATACCATTTTAACAAAGATAAGCATGTTTCTATTGCTTAGTAGGTTGTTCTTTTTTCTTTTTTTATTTTTGACTAATTGGCTCCAGAACTTGAGATCTTTATCTTTGGGGATGACTCTAGTACCAATTGAGCTATCATCTGATGTGGGACAATTATTTACATTTTAACACATAATCAATCTTGTAGGAAAATGTTTGGGAAGATGGAATTAAAAAGTGAGGAGGCATCAACAAAAACTAAGAAAAAAATCATGATGATTAGGTGTCCACTTTGTGTTTCTTGTTTTTGACCCCCTTTTACATTTAGCAAACAAGTAACAACAAAGAAACTAACATCATTTTTTGTGTCATTAGCTTCTTAAAGTACACTCTGATAAAGTAGCATTAGAGGATTGAGTTGGCATACCTAATAATTTCTCTGTATTTTGTCCATGCGTTTGTCTTTGTATCCAGATGATTTGTGCAGAGGCTAGACAAACCTGAAGAGTTTATTATAGGCATTAACCTAGAACCTCAGTTTGGAACATGTTCTTTCTGATTCATTGAATCTTGCAGCAGCATGCCAATTATCTTAGAATATGATCCCATTAACTCTGATCACTTTTCCTGATGCGGAAATATGTTGATTATGGAGAATGGGCACTCATGGCTGGAATAGTAATGGAAAACTCATAAAGTAACAATGAATCGTATGCATCCGATGCCAGTTTTTGCATGAGAAACGTGGAGCCTAATATGTTCCAAATGGAATTTTTGCCTTGAATACTGGCCTTGGTTCTCAGCCAATGCATTGGACTACTATGTAACAGTGGTGAACAGCGATGCCCAAATGTTGCCCAGGGCTATGAGCATTTATGCTAACACCTTCTGTGATGCTCAGCTTCAAGTGTTTGTCAGTAGTTTAATTACTGACGGTTTTTCTTTTCCAGAATATCAAATCATTTTCTGCTTCTGAAACTGGGGTTCTCTGTTAAAAAGTTGCACCTTAGTAACTGCTTTTGCATGTGTGTACATGTGCAGCTATTGTATCTGGGGGAAAGGGTACCGCACAGGACAAAATTAAGACTCTAAAGGAAGCCGGGGTAAAGGTGGTTGAATCTCCTGCTAAGATTGGTGCTGCCATGCTTGATGTGTTCAAGGAAAGGGGTCTTGTGAATTAGTTTTGTTAGGCTAGAGTTCAAGGATTCCTCCCAAGTTTTGCTTTCATAGATTTTTTTTTCCCTGCAAACTGAATTGAGGAGCGATGCTTGTAAACCTCAATTTTTTCTGATGGCTATGCGCTGTAAACGATAGCTTTTTAAGAGTTTTTCTTTTTTCCTCTGCACCCAAGCAGTTTGGGTGAAACTTAAATACTTTTGTAACTTTTTGTTCGACCATCAAATAATTATTGTAACTAATGTTGAAGCATTGAACATTCTTAGAGCCTATTTGAGTTTTTGTTGAGTATTATTGTTGCTCATGTTGTTAATTATTATTATTGATTGTTGATTTATATTTCTTATTAATAATTGTTGATAAAATTAATAAAGTGTTTGGTTAATTCAGTACTTGTTGCAGTTAAACAATAAAATGTTTAATTTAAGCATCTAATTTATGTAGATACATCGTATTGAAAAAATTTATCTTTTATATTTTATGTTTTATATTTTTAGAATATTTTCACTTAATTTTAATTTTTTCACAAAAATATTAATTTTTACTAAATAGTAAAAAATAAAATGTTTGAAATTTCTTTTATAAGTGTTAATATTAAAAAAATGAATTAATATATATATATATATATATATATATATATATATATATTATTTAAAAATAGTTGAAAAAGAAAAATATTATGTTTATATAAATATTAATAAAATAAATTAATATATTTAATTCATGTGATAAGTAAAAAAAATAATGATAAAATTATATAAATTTTTGTTAGGGATTATCTAATCTATATATATTATTATTAATATTAAAAAAAAAAAAAAACTAAAAACAGTAAAAAATAGTCTTCTGTTGTTTTTCAAGAAAGTTGTATAAGAAAATAAGTAAAATCAAACAGTAAAAAAAAAAGATTATTAAATACTTATTTTTTTATTTTTAAAAAATGAAATGTATGCAGATCTTCTAATAAGCTCACCCAAAGACCCTCTTAATGCAATCGAGCCTATTGCTATTGTTTTTACAATGTACTATTTTTCTGGACTGCACATTGAGATATATTGATCATCCATCTTAATTTGACCGTGTCTATGAAGTGGAACCTAATATCCTACCCAGTAGAGGTGGCAAATGAGTGTGTCTAATTATATTCGAGTTTGACTATTTCATTCCAGATTTTGGTGTTTTTCATTGTAGATTTTTCGGGTTTCAGCTTTTGTAGGTCTCGGATCATTCGAATTTAGGGTATTATGTGTTATGAGTTTATTGAATTTTGGGTTCATTAGGTTTCGTGTCATGATTTTGAATGTTTAAAGTTTCAAATATATTGAATTTTGATTCTTCCAAGTTTTGCATTCGGGTTAATTTGGTTTTGGGTTATTCGAGTTTCCAATCATTTTAGATTCAAAGTATTCAGATTTTGGATCATTGATTTTTTAATCAATACAAGTTAGATCGAATTAATTTTCGGATAAATTAAATTGGATTATTCGAACGAGAGTATAGAATGCCTATGTGGAAAAGTTTGCAATCCATTTTGAATCAACAATGGAAGTTCTTGTGATTCTAGGGAAAAAAAAAATTATTTTATTGTTATTATTGTTGTTGTTGTTGTTTAAAAATTAGTATACTGCCTTGCGTTAATTTTATTTTAATGTTTTCTCAAAAAAGAAAAATTATTTTAAGGTTCTTCAACGGGCTATTCATATTTCTCTGCCAATGGTGTTGTTTTGCAGGCACCGTCCCCGGCGGATCTACTTGAAGACCAATTGCCCCACTAAAATATGAAAAAAATTAAGATGGACAGCAAATTTTTGAAGTTATTTTACGAAAATTCTTGGTTGCCATCATCGAAAAAAAGTTGTTGGCCCCGCTAAATTAATAAATCAAGGGTAAAACGAATTTTTTTTTTTTTTTGTTAATAATTAGGTCAATTGAATCGTAAACTATATGACAAAACAATTTTTTTTTTCATAAATCTTCTATTAAAATTAGAACTCAAAACTTCTAAAATAGAAATTTAAATTTTAACTACTCGAGTGTCCCATAAATACTATTTATTAATTAAAAAATATATTCTACACAAATTTTATAAACACAAAATTTGATACTTTTCTTTATTGTTTAAACTAAGTCTTTATTTTTTTAGTAAACATTTAAAATAAAATATGTAATGATAAAACTGTTATTTATATTAAATTTATTATTTTACTCATAGATATTTTTTAGTTATTTTTAAAACAATTTAATTTAAGATTTTAAACATGTACTTGTTTTAAAATTAAATGATATTCAAGTCAAAATATTGTAGGAAAAATTACAACCACTAAATAAAATTTTATGTGTTTTTTAAAAAACAACTATTGCTTATTTTGTTTATATTTTTTGTATATATTATTGGCTATATTTTTACACATTATTAACCTTACCAACTAAAATTCTTAACTACGTCACTGTTTGAATCTTATTTAATTAAGCAATTATTATTGATTAAAATGGTTAGATTCGTAGAAATTCCACTAAATATTAAAAACAGTACGATGAGTATTCTTTGTTTCCAGAGACAAATTCTTAGATCCGTCACTGCACACATCAACCACCATCACTTTTAGCGAAGGATTCTCTGCAAATACTTGCGAGCGAGTATTTGTTAACATTCGTAGACAATAAGGAATAAAAAAAAAAAAAAAAAAAAAAAAATCAAGAGCAAAGCAGCTAGCAAAAGCCCGGTTGCCCAACAAATTGTTATTTGCCTATGGCCTGTGCTTGTGGATTGGAAAGACTTCAATTAGAAAATTGTTGGACACCGACTTTTCTACCAGAATGGGAATTTATCTTGGTCCTCCTATTTTCTATGTGCACTTCCTTGGCATACGTTTGTATACTTGTTTTACGCATTTATTAAATTCAACGCATAATTTAGTGGGCCTTTGAACTCTAAATCAGTTCGATTCATCGAGAACTTTAATTGAAAAATTGACCTATATTGTTCTCGTCGACCAGGCGGTTGAGGTGGTCAACCCAACCAATCCTTTGACTTGGACCCTAGCTTTCCTCTCTTTTTTTCAGTTTATTTATTTTAAATTTAACATTTTTATACTAAATTATTTTGTTACTAAAAAAACTTAAATGTAAAATTAAAATATTTAAAATGTCAAATCAAATCTTCATTTCAATCAAAAGTTATTTTATTAATAATATCCCAAAATATATATTTATGCTTTATAATAAACGATAAATTTATTACAAAATATTAAACAAATAAGTGCAATGTTATTTGTATAATTATAAGAAAATATTTACATTCACTTAGAGTACATAAATTATGATAAGTATAAAAAGATATGGAGAATATATATAAGTATTATACGAGTATTAAATATCATTGACCTATCGGTTGAACAAGTAATCTATTGGTTGAATCAATATTCCAATAACTTTCCTTTTCTGTTTGAGATGGTGTTGGGACCAAATTTAATAACTATGATTTTTTACACATTTTCCAATGCAGGATGCTCTAACAGTATAATGAGGCCCTTATTCTTGTTGTTTTTGAGACGGTATTTACATTCAATAATGATGGAGAAGGAAAGAGATATTATCATTATTTATTTTTTAACACAAAACAAAATGTTTCGCGATTATGTTAGTTATCACGTCTTGAAAAAAAATATTACCATTATATTGGAGAGAATAGAACATGCACAGAAAATGAACAAAAGTGCAATTCTTTTTCATCTAGAGGCAGCAAACAAGATTAACGTAATGACACAAAGGGGCACATCTGAGCAAAGCCATTAGAAACTGCACATGCATATTTAACTTGTTTTCTCCAACAGCGGTGATTTTACCTCAAAACAAAAATTGCTTCTAAAGCGACTACAAATATACATTTGAAACTTTATACCGCTTTTTATATCTGGGAAAGAAAATGCATCTAAAATCATTTACAGCAATTTGTAATCCAAAAGTCAATAATATTAACTGTATCTCTACTCCTTTCTCAACCAAGGCGTTTTCTATTCCAAATGAAGGCCTAATATTGGCTCCCATCCCTTTAACATGAGCAAGTTTCTTTATAATGGAAAATCATTTTCCTCTTAATAATTTTTTTGTCAACTCAATAATATATTTTAAAATTATAACTTTATAGCATTTTTTTTCTCTTTATTTTTTTTATTTTATTTGGTGTAAAGTTTTCTTATAAATTGACCATATAGCTAATGTCCAAATTATATTAAACTTCATCACTTAAAAAAAATTTAAATTAAATAATTGATATTTAATAAATTTGAATAGACAATTCATGTTATTAGATAATAATTCAAATATTTAGAGAGTAATTAAAAGATTATTATTATTATTCACAATAAAAGAAAATCAAAAAAATAAATTAATTAAAATTTCGAGTTGAGTTCAATTAAAAGTTATTCAAGTTTTTTCAAATTTCAGATGGTACAGGTTAAGATTATTCGAGCTTTGAATTTTTTAAATTACGCGTCATTCGGATTTCAGGCCATTGAATTTTTGGTTGTTTTTATTTCAATTTTTTTAGATTATGAGTTACTGAATTTTTTAATTAATACAAATCAAGTCAAATCAAATTTCAAACGAGTTGAACGAGATAATTTATGTTGAGAAAGCTTATGTAACCTCTGCATCTTTGAAGTGTACTGTCCACCACACAGTTGTTTCAGTTTTGTCGGAACACTTCTTTCATTCGGTCAAAAAGGACTTGTTTCATAATCACTATAAGCACTCCTCTTAAAAATACGACGGTGAGCAAGATTTTCCCATAAAAAAAAAAAAAAAAACACAGCAAATTAACCAATAAACAAACAAAAAACTGTAAACATAAAGTAATGAATCAGTTAACAAATTACCCGAGTCCTTGGCTTTTTGGTGTTAGAATTTAATTCCATGATATGGCAGCGAGGAATCAGGTTCAACAAAAAATGCCACTATAAGTTGTGCATAAATGAAGATTGAGTTATGGACTGCAAGCCAGGATGAAAATCTGCTTTTCATCATTAAAGATACAGGTAGCGCTCTTATTTTACAACAAAACGGAGACAGTAAACGCTGACCTAATCCAAAGATATGCAACATTTGCCTTGCTGTGGAGCCAAATACCAACTAGAGTAGCATTTTCCATCAATTATAGAAGAGATATTGCACATTTAGGTGTAGGATTAGAATCATCTTCAGTCCCAATTCTGAATTGTCTTCAGTCCCAATTCTGAATTGGAGACCAATTGTTAAATAATGGTCCTAATAAGTGATAGTCGAAAAAGAGCAGGTACGCTATACGCATGCTCGATGGAAGTTCTAAAAGACATGATTACTGTCGTCAATTACCTCAATTATCCTTGAGGCCTTAACATTTGGCTTGTACCAGAATATATGTAGGACGTATACATTTTTTTTTGACTGAAAGGACATGCACATTGGTAATTGGCAAATAGTATGCGGTTGCGGATGAGGTTGTACTTCACCTTCACCCTTTAAGTTGCATGCATGTCTAAACCCAAAGGTTGATATTCTTTGGCACTTAGAAAATCCATAATATACACCAAAAAAATTACAGATTACTTGAGAAAAACAAAGACCGAACAAAAAAAAAAAAGGAAAGAACTTTTTCTCTCCAGGCATTATGCAGTCCAGGAAAATTCATTATATTTCCAACAGTCAAAAGTAAAAAGGGATTTATTGTGCAGAAGAGTAAACAACTCAGGTCCCCTTCATATCATATGTGCAAAAACTCTTGATTTGCATCTAAAACATCCAATCGGTTTTGGCCAAAGATAAAGTGTAGCATAAGATAAATATTTTCTGAACTAGGATGCGACATGTCATGGGCAATGAATCTATGAAAGGCTCCAGAAATCTCCACAAAACTATAACCAGGAGACTTCTTCACCCCTCTCTTCTCCATGCCTTTTCTCGCATTTCTTGCTTCATCCCAGCATCTAAAACTGGCATAAACATTTGATAAGCCTACATATCTACCATCATGGTATGGCTCTAACTCTACAAGCTTCCTACCTACAATTTCAGCAAGGTCTAATTTTCCATGGTTCAAACATCCATTAAACAAAGCACCGAGCATTGGGGCTGTTGGCTCAATAGGCATTTGAAACAAAAATTGAAATGCCTCTGCCACTTGACCAGCACGAGCCATAACATCCACCATACAAGCATAGTGCTCAATCTTTGGGACCATGCCATGCTTATAAAGACACTCAAAGAAATGCCAGGCCTTCTCTGTCAGTCCAGCATGAGCACAAGCGCTCAACAAGCACAAGTATGAGATCTCGTCGGGCTTAATCCCTTCTATTTGCATTTCTGTAAACAAATCCAGTGCCTCATTAATCAAACCATGAGTTGCAAACCCTCCAATCATTGCATTCCAAATTAATACATCAGTCTGCCTCACAGGAACCCCACGGAACACACTGAATGCCTCCTCTATAGCCCCACATTTGGCATACATATCTACAAGAGAAGTAAGCAGACTCAAAGTCAATGGCAGTCCATTATCAATCATGTAACGGTGCAATTCTCTGCCCTTTTCAAGTGCACCCAAATGAGCACATGCACACAACACGCTCACCACAGTTACATCGTTGGCCTTGGCACCCGAAATCCGCATGTCTTCAAAAACTGCCAAAGCAGTTCCATAGTCTCCACACTTGACATACCCATCAATCAAAGAACTCCATGACACAATATCCCTTTCAGACATCGCGTCAAATAATTGGCGTGCCAAGTCCATTTTGCCACATTTAGAGTAGCCATCCAGCATAGAATTCCAAGAAACCAAGTTCTTAACTGGTATTCCATCGAACACCTTTTGTGCATAGGAAACATCACCGCAAGAACCATACGCGTGAATCAAAGAATTCGAAACAAACCTGTCAGATTCATACCCAGTTTTGGCTACGAAGGCATGGATGGACATGCCGAGTTGTGGATTAAGAAGGCGCGACGAGGCCTTCAGAAGAAAAGGGTAAGTTAGATGATCCGGGGAGACCCCAAGTTGGAGCATTTGGACAAATACTGAAATTGATCTATTCGGGTTCTTGCTGCTCGAATATCCTCTTAACACCGTGTTCCAATCAAACGTTGTTGGGTTGGAGAGTCCCAACAAAACCCTGTAAGCGTAATCAATGTTGCCCAACGAATCGGAATTTGCAGAGAAAGAAAGAATGGCGGACACAAAAGGGTCATCTTGAGAGAGGCCTAAAGTGAATAAAAGAGCATGGATTTGCTTCAGTTTTATCATTGACTTGCATTTATCAAGAATATTGGTTAAGGTTTGCACTGTAATAGCATTCCTGCTGCTGCTGCTGCTGCACCTGCACGTAAATAGCGCATTAAACATCTACGGTCGGTTCGGTTGTCCAACACAAGACGAGCAACAAATGAGGACGCGGCTCAGGAAGCCACAACCACAACCACAAAGAGTAACAATTCAATAAATAAATTCAAAATCTACACATATATATATATATATATATATATATATATCTATGTAATATATAACAAGATCATTTATTCGCGTTATACGCTACATTTTCTTATATTATTATCTCATGTTAGGAATTATTTTTAGGAAAGAATTGCACATGTAAATATAAGAAAATATACATGAATTTGATCTAATATAAAAAATATTGTATCTTACCAATTATTTTCAGTTAGAGAAATTTTAGGGTAAAGTATCACATTGTTATTCTCTCGGCCTTACACCGACCTTTTGACAGCCAACCAATCATCTACTTGAAGCTACACATGATAATGCATGATATCTCGAGTTATTTTCTTTTCATCGAAGAGCAAAACCGTGAAGTAATGTTGTAAGGATCACAAATACAAGTAATATTTGAGAAATTGAAATTTGGTGGCTTTTTCAAGATTGAAAAGAATTGAAATCTAGTGACTATTTCAATAACAATGGGTATATATTTATGCTCGTTAGGAAGGATTCTTCATTTGTCCATAATTAATTACTACCATCCTTTTGTTTTCCAATACTATAAATTATTTTAATGTGCATTCCTTAACTATCATCTCTTTAAGTGTTAGGGAAAATCTGTTTATATAATAATACTAAGCTTATGACTTCAACATGCCAAATAGAATGTTCCACTACCTATTTTAGCTATTTTCTACACTTCTACTCTTTGCTTATTGATTACCAAAATTGAACTCTAACATCCTTTTTATGCTTTTCTTGAAATTTTGGCATTAATGTGTGATAAAATTCATTAATTTAACGTCTCTTTGGATTCTTTTTTAGGATGTTACAGAAGTGCATACAAGCTGTTTTGGACAGCACGTAGGCACAAGCCATTTTCTTTCCTTCTTTTCAAAGTCTAGTGCTTGCTTGCCCATCGAATGTATAATTATTATGAGCGCTGTGTAATACGTTGCAGGAGACACTCTCTGATTGTCCTTGCTGCTGTAATGCTTGCTTTGGCATTTCTGGGATTTTGTAAGTTTGTTCTTTTCCTTTAATCATAGAAAGAAGAATTCAACTTTTATAATCTCTTTTAACTATATTTAAGCTCTAAATTTCTTTTAACTATACGCTATTGAAAAAATTTTCACCTCTATGTGATGCTTATATTGCCCACCAAATGAATGTAGGTTTTCTTGAAGTTAAACATACAACCTGCAAATTCTAGACTAGACAGTAAGGAATTAAACGGCAAAGTTACCTAGATTTTTGTCGGGCCTAATCTTATATGAGTGGAATTGAAAAGTTTGGCAAGCAAAACATGTTTCTTTTTTTTTTTTTTTTTTTTTTAAACAATCTCTTGTATTCATTGCTTTGGCGTATGTTGTAGTTGAGATTAGGAAAGAAAAGGAGATTGTTTTGAAATTTTCCAATGAAAAAGAGCCAATCATTAGCCCCGGTGGAGAAACCATCGAAAAGACGTAATGGAAGGTTACATTTGCAGTTATTGTTTTTAAGGTAATCTATACCATTTTTTTTTTGCTTTTTTTATTTATTTATTTTTTGGTCTCACTATGCCCCTCATCAGAATAGGAGAAAGATGGTTTGAATTTTCTCATTTATTTTTTCTTGAGTAAAATTTGATTGCTACAATTCATGATGTTTTTGAAGATGATATACATGTTCTTCCCAAAAAAAAAAAAAAAAAAGATGATATACATGTTTTTTAAGAATCTAAAAAAGATATTTTATAAGATTTTTAGTATTTTTCTTATCAGTATGTATATTTTTATGTTTTATTTAATAAAATATAACTATTATTTCATTATAATAAAGCATTTTTTTTTTATCAAAAATAGATACGTGTAGTGCAGATAAAAAAAGAAGAAGCTAGTTTAAGAATGTAATTAGTAAATCGTTCTCCTTTTAATTCTCTAGTGGTAGAAATTAATTCAGAAGCTCTATAGTCTTAGTAGTTACAACATCCCATAAAAAAATGCAATGGATATGAATAATTAGAATATGGTGTAAGAAATTGACACATCTTACATTAAATTTTAGAATTGTTTGATTAAGAAAAACACCTAAAAAAGAGAAAAGGAATGAGAGATGTGCCACGTGACACCCTAGTATTATAGGCTTAATATATATAACTAGTTGGACGTTATTATGTACATGGTGCATCGACTGACGTTGTATGAATATAATATTATTTTATTATTATTTCTTTTAAAAATAAAAATAAAAATATAAATAATACGTTACCCTAACATATAAATAAAATATAAATAGCATATAAGACCCTCTCATTTAGAATTTATTTTTTCTAATGTAATAAAAAAAATAAGTGTGTATACCTAACATTTCCCTAACTAGTTTTAACACTCATGCTACCTACAGTCGGCGGTTGTAACTAGAGTCTCACCCCGAGTTTTTGATAAACCTTGCTCCTTTTATTTGACCTACTCTAGCTTACAATTGAAATAATCTTCACCTGGACAGAAAAACAACAATCGCATCGGCACTCGTGGATTTCAACCGAAGTTGAAGAGAAAATGCGGCTAAAACTTTAATCACCAATGACATTAATTTCCTTCACAATTATGCGCGGAACTACAAGTACATTTGGCTTCCGCTAGAACTTTTGACCTACCTAGATGGACAGCGTCCCAAAACTAACCACCATGAGGAAATGCATGCAATGTAAGCAGAAGGAATTCCACAAATTTCTTCATTACTTGGGCAACGAAACATCTCACTTTCAAATTAAAGATTATACGCTGTTATACCGGTTTAAAGACAGAACCATTCAACAATTGTTCCTATCCAATTATGCTTAGGGGGATCAGGAAGGAATAAACGATTCAAAGCATGATTTGACGCAAATATTGGGCCAGCCAATGGCACCAAAAACAATATGATTATGACTTCAGTGACCAAGCTATCAGGCAGTTTATCGTTGCTGTTTTACAGAAAGGATATATTACACAACTCAGACATTATGAGCCAACTGAAAAAAAATACCTTCAGATTCGATGGCAAAGAGGAACATGAAATCACAGTGCAAGGATTGTTTTGCAAAATCAAACATATGGATACAAGCATACAAATTTGGAAGTTTCACATAAAAGGGAAGAATACAGTTTAGCGAGAGGAAAAAAGCTACTCCCGCATGCCAACTTAGGCCCATAATTTCCGATTTGCAGTAGACGGAAGTCCAACCACTGCTAGCTGTGTCCGGAAGTGGATACCTCGGCACTGCAAACAGGGCAAACCTATAGCCACAACAAATGTCACAATCATGTAAACTTGGAATCTGAAGCAGAAATTTGTGTTACATTGCTTGTTTGTGTGCATATGTGTGTGAGAGAGAGAAAGAGGGAGAGAAACAAAAAAAAAAAAGGCAAAGAAGTTCATCCATTTCACAGAGATCAGACCCTGTTCAAGTGGTTTAAAATGTCAACTACAAGCAGATAAAACAGAAGATATAACAGAGTCAGATGAAACAAGGTCATATCACCATGCACCGTGAGTTCACAAGCACAGGACTCTAATGTGCAGAGGAGGTGAACATTGACATACATTCTAAATGTGCACCAATTACAGGGCATCTAGATCACAAATCATTTCTCAAGTACCCAAAATAAAAGCTAACTTTGCTCCGAGCACATCCGCCTTTTGATCAACTACAAACCAAAACCCACATTAAAAGGTGTTAGAAGAAAAGAAAGTCCTCAGCTAATGGGTATTGATTGAGTGGGGAAATTTCTCGACTGTCTAGTTGCTTGTTAGCACCGAAGAAAGGAGATCCGAGAAGCCTAGTCCAATGATGGTGGAAAGCAAGTAGCCAATAATGACCAGACTTACAACATACTATTTCAGACAAAAAGCAAGACCAGATGATAGAGACCATATCCCTGTAGAAGATGTGAAACTCGTCTTCCGGAAAAACCTTTTTCTTCTATGTGCAGTTCTATTCACATGCTTAAATCTTTCATGATCTTGTTTCACCTCCATATAACTTATTTTGCTGGAATAAGACCAGGAAAGAAATGGAGATTCTACCCAAGAAGAGGTAAATAAATGAAAAGGCATC
Organism: Carallia pectinifolia; assembly: GCA_037832335.1. Lineage (NCBI taxonomy): Eukaryota > Viridiplantae > Streptophyta > Magnoliopsida > Malpighiales > Rhizophoraceae > Carallia > Carallia pectinifolia. Next base: position 16,857,755 of record CM075453.1, read on the forward strand.
AGCAGCAGGCAAGTGCTAATCTCCACAGTAGCCACCTTCAGTGTAAGGAGGCATACCAAAAATTGCAAGCGATGGCCATTGATGAAATGCAACAGCTGTTTGTTGATTATCCATCTGTCTACCGAATTCAGTGTAACATACTAGACTATAAATATGATTGGGCAACAGCCAATAAAAAATGCTAGGATGTAATTTTGTATTCAACAGACTCTTGGAACTCTAGAATAGCTACAACTATGTGATGGAGTTAACATATGATTTATATCTTTGAACTCACCCATTAGCTTAAGCTTTTAAATTAAATGGATTTTTGACCCAGTATCAAAGTCGTTAGGACCAAGAGGTCACGAGTTCAAACAATGCTGCCCTCATTCTTCTATTGATTGTAAATTTCAGCAAATAAAGAGGCATGTGTTTGTTCATGATTTCAGCCCAGTGGACTTGTGTGAGGAGACATGTAAGAGTTTAATATCCATATTTCGGCTCACTCAACACCTTATGATTTTCAGCTGACTGGTTGCTCAACCCAATAGCTTAAGTTGTTGTAAGTTGTTGGGTAAGACCCGATAATGGATAAAATATTAAATTTTGACACTGAACAAGTAGCGTATTTCAGAAGGAGGACAAATTATTTTCTAAGATCAAGTGCTAGCAACAGCCTAACGTAGTAGTTATCCTAGGAGGATTACATCCAAATGCAGCTTGCTGAAAATATTGGAACGAAAAAAAAGTATACAAGAGTTCAGCATTACACATCATGGACCATATCAAATTGTTAAAGTGCACATGTGGGTGGGGGTGGGTGTTGTGTGCATGTGTGTGTGTCCGCATGTGCGCGTACATGCGTGTCTCCGTGTGTGTTCATGTGTGTGTGTGTGTGTGTATGTTTGTGTTTGTGTTTTTGTTTGTGTGTTTCTGTGCGCGCGTGAGAGAGAGTGAGAGAGAGAGAGACCACGGACTTTTCTTTTTCGCCATAGATGAGCAAGGGGTTTAAGAAAATAAAGGAAGAATACCTTGTTTATATTCAGCCAATTATTTATGCACTCTGAATGGTAGATATGTTTGCAAGAAAGTATTGTTAGGGTCTCACCATCCTCAAAATCCTCACGACATATGACGCAGCTGAAAAAAAAAAAAGGACATAAATTTACTTGCGATAAAATAAAGTTGACAGAAAATTAGTGAAGTTGCACTTACGAATCATTGCTTCCATTCTGACTGCTTCCTAACTTGTATTTTATTGAAGGCAAAGAGGAAATAGTATCCGCTGAAAGTCCTCTGCTCTCAGTTCCAACGACTTCACCCAATGCAAGCAACTCCTAAAATTTTTGAAAATAGAAAATGAGATGTAAAGAAAAATAAAAACATCAGCAGAAGTGCAGGATATGCCAAGCCTACCTCGTAAGAAAGTTCACCTGGATCAACCTCTTCCCATGTATCCTTCAGGGCCAAAGAGCAAATAAAATCAATTGATAGCCAACAAGCTCATGTAGAAGAAAAAAAAAAAAAAAACTCTTGACTGACTCCAAATGTTAGATAGCTAGAGAGAATGTTAGAGACATTTTTGAAAATGAAACAATATTCAAACCCTGACACATGGCATAATGTATTTGGTAGGTCTGAAACCAAAGCAATGCTTCCATGTTGCCTTCACAGGGGAAATGAGGCAGACTTCAACATGATAGATCAGAAACCAAGTTAACTAATATGAGAAGAAACTAAGAAGCGTCGCCTACTATTGCCAGGAAAAACCAAAGTGTATTTTGTATAGTGAAACAAACAAGACAAATGCTAGATAGGCTCAACAACCTATCAATATCTGAAACTAATTAAAATTCCACAGAAAGTTGATAACCAAAATAAGATACATATAGTATTGATTGTTTCCACAACTGGCCAAGCAAGGGATACTTTTTGGCCAAATGCAGAATGCCCTTGGCAGATTGCTAGGTTATATATGAATGAACTGTTTTAATTATGTTATATGACTTTAGATCGGTGTCTTAAAATTAAGGGACCTCTTGATTGCAGAACACATGTCAAATAACACTAGTTTCTGTTTGGTTTTGTTTTTGTCTTCTTATCTAAGACTAGTCATGAGTCTAAATACAAATGTTTATGAGCTTTGGAAAAAAAACTGAATATTATTATATGAGAAGAATTATAAGAATTTGGGCGATTGTTAGAAAATTGAAGGTGAATTGCTGCATTATAGCACTTCTTCTCCTCTTCTTTTTATTCTTGGCTTTATTATTCTGTATCAAATGGATTATCGTTCATAGGTCAAACTGCCTACAACTTCACCACTTCAATCCAACTCAAACTTAAACTCAGGTTAACCTTATCATTTGCAAGAAACCTTAAATTTCTGAGTTTTTATCTGTTCTAAACCTGCAACTAACCCAAAAATAGACAGACCTCTAAATCTATCCTATATCACATATTCAAAACAATCAGTTAACAATTCATCAAAATATAATTATCATGTTATAAATATTTCTAAAACAACTAGGAAACCTGGTTTGCCAGTCAAATTGATACCCTGATATTTTCATAACAGCAAAATACGATGTTAAAATTCAATTCATCATATAATAGGCTGAAAAATATCACAGAGAGAAACAATCTAACAATAAATGGCCCTACTTCCCGTTGCTTTTCTTATTATTATGCGATTGGTAGCAGTCAGCCTTGTGCAGTGATAAATTGGGTTTCATTGATGAAATCAGACAGGCATATTGATATAACATCTTGGCCATATCTTTACTCAAATGTCTTACTTCCCTCTTTTGCCATACATCATACTTAACACTCTCATTCTCATTAATCACATTATCAAAGAAATCCTCAAATCAAAAGTATCTTGTACAAAAAAATAAGTATTTTTTTACAACTAAGCTCTTGTTTAATACTTCCATTCGGTAACTGATATTGAATATCTTTGTTATCCTTAATTCTTAAGGCCCCATATTTATCAATTATCATGCGCTCGAGGAGGCAACCCCAATATAAGAAACTGGCACTCGGTCCACCACATGGCTGTAGAAATTTAATACAATAAAAATAGAAGCTTCCAATACAAAAAGCCATAGCTTTTACATAATAGCACACACAGCTGCATTAAGAAAATTATTTCATAACATCAAAAGGAGCTTATCTGAAAAGGTATAAGTGCTCGTGGCCAAATTCAAGGCAGAAAAAAATTGATTTCATACCACCAGCTGTTGCTTTGATGGTTCCTCTTAGCATAGCCTACTCCACAAGAAAAACTAAATTTTGCTCACGTGTAATTGTGGTTTTCATAAATGTCAAACCACTTTCTCACCTTTTTTTTTTTTTTTTTCTGTATGGAAGGACTGGGCTTGAAATCAACCCCTGGGACTAGGAGCCCAGACAGCTCTGTCACTAGACCACAAAGATAGTGGTCCAATTTCTTACCAATTTAATGCTGAAATCACTATAATAAGGACAGATTATGTTTATCTATCAACTACCCCAGCCTAGCAAACAAAGAAACACAGCAATCAAGTATACACTACACATCTCAATGATTTTCATATTAAAAGGGGAAGATTGAAGGGACAAAAACAAGAGAAAGAGAAGAGAAGAGAAATATATTTAGAGCTGCACAAGTTCAAACCTGAGAGTTGCCACGATGATCCTCGGTGTACTCGGCTTCTCCTATAGAAACAAAATATAACTAGAAGCTCGGACGATTTCATAAGGAATAAGCTAATTTATTAAGAGTCATGGAAGGTAGATTTAATCACTTACCATCGCGGATTCCAGCAAGGGCCAACAATCTGGCAGCCATTTCTCTTTCTTCAGCATCTTGCAAAGCTCTAGCATAAGCCTCATCGCTAGAAAACTCGGCAGCATCGAATTCAGCATGAGCATGCACATCAAATGCATCATCATCATCGTCATCGTCATCGTCATCGTCATCGTCATCTGCATCTGCATCACTTGCGTCAAATTGATGTTCAGTGTGGTTGTTGTCCTCGTCGCCATTATTACCTACACGAGTGTCATAATGTTGATCATCAAAGTCATCGTCATGCAAATAGCTTCCAGCCTCCCAGCTCCCATAATCGCTGCCCTCATTGTTCCTTCCAAGCATCATGTATGCCCGTTCCTACTCCACGAAAAAGCACATAATCAAGCAACTTGCAAGAGCAACATGAAGCCAGCCAGTCGACATGTATATTAAGTCAACCTAACTAACAATCAAAATGAGCAAATCTTTAAAAAAATTAAAAATAAAAATAAAAAATCAGGTGATTTTTGGAATCGAAACAGCCAATATAGAGAAAAAACAGAAACAGAGAAGAAAAGGAGGGAGAGAGGGGAGAGTACCTGTTCTTGGAGGGTACGGGCGAGAGCGTGGTCAGCGTCGATCTGACTGAGGGCAGTGAAAGGAGTTCTTGTGGTGCTTCTAGGGGACTCCTCGCGACCAGTATTATTCCCAATTTCTCCTCCTCTACTGCCATCGTCTTCATCTTCCTCTTCATCATCGCTCAAATTAGAGTTCCCTTCTTGTCCCTCTTCTTCTTCTTCTTCTTCTTCAACTAATTCATGATGCTCGTTGTCGCAATTGTTGTTGATGTTGTGATTCGCTCCTCCTCCTCCTCCTCCTCCTGAACCAGATTTCCCATTGCTCTCCATGCGCTGTGGCGGTGTACTGCTCTGCCCTATCAAGATTATTTATTTATTTATTTATTTGATTGATTAGATTATTATTATTATATATTAAGAATTTAAAAAACAACTCCCTCCTCCCGTTCTTTTTCTTTGTTGTGTGTTCTTTTTTTTTTTGGTAAATGCTTTGTTGATTCAATTCACTAATAATTACAGAACCCCTCGCCCAGAGAAAGACAACCCAGCGCCGGCGAGTAGGGCCGAAAGTCAAAGATGTATATAGAGCTTTGATGTGATAAGTAACAAGTTAGAGCTATGGTATTGGCATTTTTACAATTTAATTGAATCTTAACTTTGCTCCAAAAAAAAAAAAAAAAAAATCTTAAACGATAAAGAATTTGGGGACCGTTTGGTTCCTATTTCAAAATCTGAATCAAAATAAAAATGAGAATTAAGTAAAATATGAATGAAATAATTAATTTTAAAATATATTTAGTTTATTCAAAATTAAAAATTGAGTGAAAATTAAAAATTATAATATTACCATCAAGAATTTATCTACTAGTAGTAATAGTTATAATAATAATATAATTTTATGTTAATATTCTCTGAATAATAATAATAATAATAATAATAATAATAATAATATATTATTATTATTATTATTATTATTATTATTTACATATTATATATATATATATATATATATATATATATATATATATATATATATATAATAAAATAAATGGAAAGGAATGAGAATAATATTACCTAGGATAGAAGAGAAATGATTGACTCCTACGTATGAGAGAATTTCATTCCTAAAATTAAATGTATGAAAATGAGATTACCCCTATCAAACACTAGAAAAAAGAATGACTTACTCTCATTCCCATTCCTTAATAAAAATCACTTGAACCAAACACCCCTTTATTTGAATTGAGGCAAATTGTGGATTTTTGACATTATTTGATCACATTTTAAAATAATTAAAAATAAAAATACATAGTTCAAACATATTAAAATTAATAAAAAATAGGTGTAAACAATTAAATTAAAATAATATTATATTTAAAAAATATTTTTAAAAAAAATATCAATCTCTTAATCTCATTGTAGGACCTACCTCCAAATCCATTCAAAATCAAATCCTAGAAATTTAGATCATTCCCTTCTTCCTGCAATGTTCGCCCAAAATTTCGAGGAAGAATTGGGTGGGGCTTTTTCTTTTTTTTTCGGTCAACACTTGGTGAAGTCTTTGTTAGCCTTTTGTTGTCACATTCTCTTTTAAACATTGTATCCAAACATTTTGGTATGCTTTCTCCAGAGGTCGTCAATGGCTTTGAGGTCTTTTGCTGAGATAACCCAGACCTAAGAGAAGAATATATAGCTTCATTTTGGGCAGCTTCAACTAAGACTGTTAAAAAACTGATCAATCCGATCTACACAAACCTGCATCTGTAAAAAAACTACAAGGGTTTAGATTGGTTATAGTTTTAAAATTTTAAAATGGGTGCAGATTGAGAGTTCTGAAATTCGCCTTTATCCGACCTGATCTGCCCTTTTTATTTTATTTATATATATATATAAGACAACGAAGTTATATATATTCATGCTTTTCATGACCTGATGTTTAATGAACTTTTATTTTTATTTTATAACAATGGAAATTCTTGAGGCAATATCCATAAAATTGAAGAACAACAGCTAGACAATTGCCCAGAACTCTTGCGGCAGTGAGGAGTGGAGCAAGATTATCATCCCTACAAAAATCTTAAGTAATGTCACATGTGACTGCACATTTGAGAATGAGACCATTTGCTATGTTACTAACATATAAGCCCTTGTTCATTCGTTATCAATGTTTTTTCAATTGTACAAGACCAATTCATGAGATATATTCGTTATAGCCAAGGAAAATGCAAATTGTTGGAGGAACAAAGATAAAGTTAACTATATTATGCAACAAATGTTGAAAAACGCCATGTATATACATCATATGGATCAAAACTTAGACTTGGACATTGTACTAAGGTATTGTGCTTACACTTTTGGATTTCAAGATTTGGGTAAGAACTATTTTTTAAACTATTTGACAAGGACGGAGATGACAATTAGTTTTTGTGTATAGCAGAATTATTTGCTATGCAAATATTTTCTTTTATTGCATACAATCCACCAAAACCAATTCAATCCAATCTACAATACAGCTTGGGTAGGATTGTGGATTGGATGCTGATATAGAATCATCTAATTTGATGCAAATATACTCCCAAAACTGACCAATTCGACCCGTGAACACCCCTAACTTCAATGGCAGGAATATGAGTAGTTGGTGGGTCTCCTTGTGGCTTGCCAAAAGTCTTGGGTGGAGAGGTACTATTAGAAGAGGTTAAGAGAGAAGGTTTGGGAAGTTGATGGGGGTACTATTGGAGGTGACAGGGGAGAGGGAAAAAAATAAGGTGGTGGTGGTGGTGGTAGAAGAGGAGGTAGTGATAGAGAGGAAAAGAGAATTGGTAGTGGTGTTGTTGGTGGAGGTTATGGTGGGATAAATAATGACGCTTCTTCGATCTTGGAACACCCTGAATTTAGATGCTATAAGTGCATTTTAAATTGTTTGAAATCATAATGAAGAACATTACAGTGTGTAGTGTTCAATCTAGATCAAATTACAACATGAATGATATTGTTTGAAAGATCAATAAGTCATTTTGACATGCTCAACAACAATGTTTAGGAGAGTTAACAGTTAATCTTGGGTTTCCCTTGCTTTCTCAGGTAATTTTCTTGTAGAATAAGGAATTATTGGGGTGGGTGTAGAATATATTGGTTTGATTATAGCTTATAAAGTATTTGTAGAAATTACTCTTTACTATAATTTGTAGTAGAAACCCACTTGACTTTTGGACTTTCTATTCAAAATTTTTTTTTGTTTTGTCCCTTCATTTTTTGTTTAATGCAATTATGTGAGTTGATTAGTGTTTTAATATTTTGAGTCTGAGTAGTTTTTCAATCACAAAGTGAATCATTGTTAGAAGGCCAATGATTGGAAATAAATGGTCATGTTTGTCTTCATTTTCAGTATGTTATAACACATAAAGAAATAAAAAAAAAAAACCCACATTCATTTTTTGGTTTTTTTTTTTTAGAGATATATATATATTTTTTGATCAAGCACATGAAAAGCTAAATCCTCAACCTCTAAGCTCACCTTTGTAAACAAGACAAATCTCATTTTGTGTATGTTTATGATTGAAAAAAGTGCCATTGATACTTGGTTGCTAATAATTGGTTGAGGCATCCAAAGTCATTTTACCTTGTTTTTATCAATTCATATTCATTATACATCAACTTTAGGTATATTGTATTTGTCTTAACTATTATATAAATGATGTCTGTTACATATCAAACTTAACCCTTTTACGCATAACTTATGATGGGTCCACCAATTTTACCCTCTCTCCTCTTTCTTTCCTTAAATCTCGTCCAATCCACTTGGTCTAACTATCATTTATTGTTTTATATATATATATATTAAACTACGCATTAGGGAAAAAAATGTTTACACGAAATAATTTGAATGATGAAAGTATGCTAAGAACAAGTTTCAAGAATTTTGAAATTGGAAGCCAAGCATCAAATCTTTTTACTTAGGAAAATTTTGCCACAAAATTCTAAAATTCTGCAAGCAAAATCATGTTTATTTAGCTTGCATGCTCCTTGATATTTCTTAAAGCATTTATAATCTTTTTTTTTTTTGTTTATTTGTTCATTGTTCATGTGTTTCTTTCCAAGGAGCTTGTTTAGTGGTGTTGTTTTCCTTTTTCGTTTTATTTTCACGAAAATACAAAATGTTTGGGGAATACTTTGTTTTTTTTTTTTTTTTTTTCAAAATCCTCAAAGCAAGCACCTTTTTAAAAGGTAAGACAATATATTACTCTTTATGTTTAAGCGTTTCTGTGATTTTATCCACTTCATTTTTTTTGTTAAATTCTATTCTACAACTTTTTTCCGTCCACTATTTTTACCCTCCACCTTCAGTCAACTATTATCTCCACCATGTGGCATACAGTCAGCTGCTATGTGTCATTTTGTTTGACAAATGACAAATTAACATATCACATCGGTAACTGTTGCTGAAGTGGCGTCGTAAAAAAATGATTTTGTTTATTTTTTTCTTTCCGTAAATTTATAGTTTTAGTCTATTAAAACCAAAAAGACAAAGGAAAAAAAGCTAAAAACCATCACCCTCATCAGAAGAACACTGACGATGGCAAGAACAACGACAACAACAACAAAAACTAGATCTGGATGATGATGATGATAGATCGGAACAACAACAATAAGAAAAATGAATATTGCAATTTCAAATTTTTGATTGTCGACTTCCAGAGCACCTTCCCTCAGCTTCTTTTTTTTTTTTTGGGAATTCAATTTTACTTCTCTATTGTCGAAAATTCCAATTTTGACTAACAGAGGCCCTATTTTGAGGAATTGCGAATGTAGATCCGGAGGCTCTTAGCTGGGTCGAAAGCTGCGAAGGCTCGACTGCACGTAATTCAAGTACAGGGAGACAATGAGCCTCATTTTATTTCTATCTTTATTTATTTTAATTTTTTGATTTTTTTTAAATTTTTTCTGATGTTTGGTTTTTTTTGTTTGTTTTGTTTTCAATGTTTCTTATTTTTTCTTGCTTTCATTTTTTGTTTCTGATTTTATCTTATTGTTATTTTTCTTCATTTTTTTTTTTTGGTTTCTTTTTTTACTTTTTTGGCTTCTTTGCTTTTTAAAAGAGAAAAAAAAAAGATTTATTTCCCTTTTTAGTTCATAAGGTTTTTTTTTCCTTTTTTTTTTTTGGTTTTAATATGCTAAACCTATAAATTTACAAAAAGAACAAAATAAACATTTTTTTTGGCAAAAATGCCACGTCAGCTGTAGTTACTGACATGACATGTTGACTTATCAAAAGATGCCACGTGACAATTGACTGGGTGCCACGTGGTGGAGATAACAGTCAACTGACAGTGGAGGATATATATAGTGGATGGAAAAAATTTAGAGGGTAGAGTTTAACAAAAAAATTCTGAGTGCGTTAAATTGCAGAAACGATTAAATGTGAAGGGTAAAATATTGTTTTAAGCCATTTAAAAAACAAAAACAAAACTTTTTCCAAGAAAGAGGTTTGTGCACCATATACACTAACCATACAAAATTGTTATACTTGAATCACCAAATATAACTGCTTACTAACAAAAAACAACCACATTCATAAAATATGAAACAACAAAACTAAAACATAAAATTAGATAAGTGTTACCTTAAAATTTAAAGTGTAGATCTATATAATACGTGCTAAAAAAATTTTTTCTTCAAAATTTTTCCTAAAAAAAGATTTTTACACAAGATATTAATGTGGTAACATTTTGTTGGTAAGCGGCTATATTTGTTGATTTGAATATGAAGCATTGACAATGTTGGTTATGGCTGCCAAACTTTTTTGTTTCCATAATACGACTGCCACCTCTTTCCACAAACAGTAGTCCCTAGCAAACAGCTCTTTTAGTTTCATTTGGCTGGGATTTTCTCACTCATGCCTCTGATTTCTTCTTGTACGACGGTTGGGCTCTTTCATGCTTATATAGCTCCAAAGTCCATTATTTATCTTAGAGACAAATTTCTAGCTCCCTGTCTTCTTCTTCTTCGTCTGCTGTTGTTAGAGAAAATTTGCAACTTGCTTTTCTATTCCAATGCCATTACCCTCTCACCTTAGTTCCTAAACAACTTTAGGTAAGAAGGTAGTCTCTCTCTCCCTCCTCTTTCCAAATTTATCTGTATCTCTTATGTTTCCTTTATATGTGTGTGTGTGTGCATGTGTTTCCTTTTTCTTTTATATAAATATCTCTAAAATTTTACATAAGACCTTTTTTTTTTTTTTTTTCAGATCCTAGATTGATCCCAATTAGAGTGCAACTACACCCAACTATCCATCTCTCTCTATGTGCTCCTCCATGGCAGAGTTGTCCTTTTTGTATTGATTTTTTTGCAATTTTTTTTTTCGTTTGCCATTTTATTTTTTACTTACTTTAACATTTGTAGTCTTTGAATTACTCTTATTTAACATTGGTAGGTAACATTTGGTAACTAATGTGAATTTATTAGTTAACTAGATTAGATATTGCATTGTTATCTTCTGATTTGATTTGAGGCCAAGTACTTGAGAATTGCCAATTGCAATGCCATTGGGGAGGCGGCTGGTGGGGAACCTGTGTTCTACAAGTTACAACCCAACTAACCTAGTCATTCATAATCTTGAAAGCCGTTTTTGTGTTTACTGAGAATTGAATGACCATGTATCTTCTCTTAGCCACCAACCCTGTTGGTAGTATCAGTTTTGCTATTCATAGCAAGTGAATTGGCTCCTCAAGTCATGGTAACTTAATTTTGTGGTCTCATCTCAGTATCTAGTTATAAAATTCTTTGGATTTTTGTGCAAACAAAAATTGAAAATTTCTTTAACCATCATAAAATGCAAAGCTTGTTCTCATATTGATGTGACTTAGATTATCCTTTAGCTGCACTTGGGAAATAATGATCTGTTTTAGTGGCGGGCTTTGTACCATGTTCATTAATTTGTGACTTTTGATTGGTTTGAATGCTAGGACTGTTAGTAGGCTTTTGGGTGTTTGATTAGGCTATTATAGAAGATTTTGTATATCATTTTTACTTATCCAGTGTGAGGTCTCAAATATTGAAGTATGCTAATCAAGTTTATTCCCAAAATAAATTGTACCTAAGCTATGTGTAAACTATGTGAAAGAGTCTCTTGGAGCATAGATGATATATCTGGATATTTTCAAACTTTTGTGTTAAGACTATGGGTTGATAAGTTGTTACTTTTGCTAATTGGTTTTGTTCCTTATAATTATGAGCTCAGACTAGTGTTTTTAAAGGCGCTAGGCACATTAAGGCAATAAGGTCTCTTGGAGCCAAGGCACAAAGCACTAGGCATAGGTGTGCACCTGACAAAGTGAGGCGCACAAATAAAAATAATGATAAATTGTCAAAAGAAGCATATAGGCAAGAGATCACTATTATAATAAAAAGTGTTTAGTTGAATGAAACAAGAAATCAAAATAAAAGGTAGAACAAGGGATTGAAACAAGCAATGAGAGTGTAAGTGACGAAGAAGATTGAATGATGTTTGTATTAGTAAAAGGGAAAGAAATAAATTGATGAACAGAGTACATATAGAGATCGATAGAGGAAAGAAATTGCATATTTTGATTGAATAAAATAAGTAATCACAGAAAAATAGGGATAAGAATGGTTGAAAACACTAATTTGGTAAACTTTTATCCTAACAATAAGGGTTAATCTTATCTTTCTGAGTATAATGCTTTAAAGTATATCAATTGGACAAGAACTCTAGTAGACTTTTCTATATGAGGCACGCTTTTCAAGTGCCTTTTATATGCAAAAATCTTGAACTTTTTGCGCTTTACGTGTGCCTCAGAGAAGTCGCTTCGCCTAGAAGGAAAAAAGCATTGGACTCATGGCGCTTTGGGCTTTGGGCGTTAAAGCATGCCTTTAACAATACTGGCTCAAACTCACTTGAGTCCCCTTCCAACCAAGTTGCATATTCCTGTTGAAACAAGTGACACTATGGTATGCCCTTTTTTTCTTGTTTGCATAATTATTTTTGGATTACTGACTAATTCTCGATATGATTGTAGAGCAAATTTTTTTTAATGTCAGTTTTAACTCTATAATTTTGAACTCAGAAGAACAATGCAGCACGACGAGGTCATATGGCAAGTTATTAGGCACAATCATTGCAGCTTTATGTCTAAATAAGTAATTTCATATGCTTCTTTTTTGAATCCATCTTTCTAAAGGCACTATTCATATCTTTTTTTCCAGTATTTAATCCTCTAGTTGAATTATAAATGTTGGGTGTTTTTTAATTTCTGGTATAGAAAAATTGAAATCGGGATTTTTTGTAGAAACCATAAAATGTGACTAGGGTTTGCAATCGTGGCTTTTGCCCGCTCACTAACAGTTGCTATGCAACTATTCGTGACCATAATACTATGCATATGTTGTTTGTCTTTTTATTTCGATTCCTATGTGTCAATGTCTGTTTTTTATTGTTTGTTTGAAATGAGGGACTGGGAGATTTTACTTTGTGCTTGTTTTTTTCGCTATATCATGTTTCGTGTTTATAGGTTTGTTTTTTTAATAAATGTCACATAATTTAGTGATTTTATTTCGAGCTTGTATCAATTTTTTAATTATCCTATTCCTAAGTGCCTTTGAAAATTTTTGTACCATGCAATATGTGTCTTCTGTTTGTATATGAAAACCATAGAGAGAGCTCATATGCCGAAGAAGCTATGGGAAAGAGTAAAGTTGCCAATAAATTATGTGAAAGCACTTGAAGTCATCGACAAACATATGGTATTCCTTTTCTTTTATGGATATTGATGTTTATCTTAATGTTTATTTTTAAAGGTAAAAGTGTATGAGAAGTCATACTCATTCCTTAATTTTTTAAAACCTGAATATGTATTGGCCAAAACTTATTATCCACATAATAAAACAGCGCTTGAGCAAAATGACTCAGATGCGTATTCGAATGCGGAAGCTTGTATTAGAAACCAGGTTCACAATTGCACATTTTGACTTTTATATTCTAGTTCCACTTCATGTTCTTACATTTGTGGGTCCAACAAAGCTTTGAATTAATGTCACATAGTTTAGTTCAGCTACTCGTAGTACGAAGACTTGCCTAGTATGGGCAATTAAGCTAACTTAATGTACGAAACTTGCAAGAGCTTTGTTCTTTTTTTTCCTATTTGAGATACTATTCCACTTGTAATTTAGACCAACTATGTTGTAGTGCAGATTAAGGAGTTGCTCCTCCATGTTGTGATTGTAGTGCATAGTTCATAAATTGATGCCTCGTTGTCCTTAACTCTAATGACATGGGGATGGCTTGTTTCAAGACCAACTTGGGCTACTATAGTCCAAAAGGAATCCAATTGATAGCTTGTTTTTCTCACAATCCAACTTATAAACCATTTTCCCTCCATTTTTTATTTGATGAGGGATAGTGGGAGGTTGTCACAGCAACTTTGGTTCACAAGTGAACATTGTGTGTTTATGACCTACTTTCAAGATCAAAATAAGAATAACTGTTTAAGAGGAGTTTGTATTAATTCTTTTTTAACAGATAAACAATGTTGTTAAATTAGAACTAGCAAAATTTTCTTGACGAAGATAAAAAGATCGGTTAATGCCTCAGAGCAACAACTCAATCTAATTTGAGGATTACTAGGGATTTTGGTATTCTACAAGGGACTATAGGCCATCTTTGAGTCCATCTCTTCCCCAACCCCTGCTACTAAGCCCCCAAATTGAGTGCATGACAATTGCTCTTCTGTTTAATGTTCCTATAATGAGACAAAGTTCCCTTTTTATGCATATATGATGATTTGACATTAACCCTTTTCTACAGAGAAAAGATAATGACAAAACCTAGAAAACTTAAAAAGAGAGAGGGTAGAAGGGAGAAAAATGCTGAAATAGCTGCAACCTTAGATAAGCTTATAACAAGCTGATATGCTATTGTTGTGAAAATAAACGTGATAGACAAACAAAGAAAATATGCTATTGTTATGAAAATAAATGCGATAAACAAAAAAAGAAAACAAAAAAGAAAACAAGAAGACACAGATTTTACATAAAAAAACCCAAATGTGGGAAAAAACTAAGGGCAAATAGGAGAAATTCACTAAAAACAAAAGAGAGTAAATATCAGAGCTTAGGTCAGCAACAACAGAATAATAATTTTACAAGCCCTAGCTGAAAAAAAAATATATATATATATATATATACAGTAAACTCAAAGCCTAAAATAGGATCCCCATCAAAAATCCATATTATGTCGCACCACGAACTTTTTGGGTCGGGTTGAACAAGATTCGAGTAACCATACTCCAACAATCTCTACCTTGACATGAATGTGAAACCAAGAATAAAACTCCAATCTTCGACAAATTTTCTCCATCTCTTCCACAATTCTGAAGGGTATATAACTTAATGAGAAGTATCAACCAAGTCCAAACAGTGATCAAATTTGGCACTTGGTGGTGACTTGGTTATTATATCAGTAGGATTATCATGCGTAATCACTTTGCTCACCACAATATCATCTCAAGCAATGGCATCATGCACAAATGATACTGCATATCAATGTGCTTTGTCCTCTCATAAAACATCTGATCTTTAGTGGGAAATATAACACTCTAACTATAATAGTAAACAGTAGTAACCTGCAAATCTCCATTGGGCTCATCAAATAATCTTCTTAACCAAATAGCTTCCTTAAAAGCCTCAGTAATAGCCATGTATTTTATCTCAGTAGTAGACAATGCAACTATAGTTTGCAATGTAGCTTTCGAACTGACAGCGCAACTAACAATAGTGAAAACATACCCTGTAAATGATATTCTCTTACCAAGATCTCCAACATAATCTGAGTCAACATATCCGCAGATCCCATCTCTAGATCTCCCAAACTACAAACAGGCATCAGTAGCATCACACAAGGATCTAAAAATCCACTGAACTGCTTTCCAATGTTCTTTGCCAGGATTTGTCATGTACCTACTAACAACACTAACAACATATGATAAATCTGATTGCATGCAAACGATAACATACATTAGAGATCCAATTGCACTAGAATATAAAACTCGAGACATATAATTAATCTCAGCATCTAACTGAGGAGATAAAGTAGATGAAAGTTTGAAGTGTGCAACTAATGGAGTACTAATAGGTTTGGCATTTTGCATATTAAACATGTGAAGAACTTTCTCAATGTACCATTTTTAACTCAGGTACAACTTTGATGCCTTCTTATCTCTCAGAATTTTTTTGCCAAGTATCTTCTTTACTGCTCCTAAGTCTTTCATATCAAACTTTTTACTAAGCTGAGTTTTGACCTTTCTTATCTCTTCTTGATCCTTAGTTGCTATCAATATATCATCAACATAAAGGAGTAGATATACGAATGACTCATTACCACTCTTCTCAAAATAGACACAACTGTCATAACTGCATTTCTTAAAATTGTGAGCGGTCATAAAAAGTCAAACCTCTTATACCATTTCCTGGGCAACTGTTTCAGGCCATAAAGGGCTTTTTCAGCAAAGACATATAGTCCTCTTTTCTTGAAATGACAAAACCCTCTAACTGGTAGATGTTTTTCTCAAGTTCTTCATGTAAGAATGCAGTCTTTACATCCTACTGCTTGAGCTTAAGATATATATGGCCATAATGTTGAGCAAAGTTCTAATTGAACAACTTTTTACAATTAGAGAAAACACATCTGTGAAGTCAATACCCAGAACCTAACTATATCTCTTAACAACTAGTCTCACTTTATACCTATGCTTTTCAATTCTTGGTGTGCCTTCCTTTCTTTTGAACACCCACTTGTAGCGAACAGTTTTCTTACCCTTAAGTAATCTCACTAACTCTCATGTCTTGTTCTTGTGAAGGGATTCTATCTCTTCCTATATGGTAATCATCCATTTACTAGAATCATCACAACTAATTGCCTCTACAAATGTAGAAGGCTCTTTACTAGAATCAACATCCTCAGCCACATTCAAAGCATAAGCAACTATAGCATATATCTGAGGAGGTCTAATTTCTCTTCTTAGTTTGTTTCTAGAAAATAGAATACTGCGGTGGCCATGGTGGTGATGAAGAAGAAGAACCATCATCTCTATGTATCTTTGAACTAGACGGAAGAGTAGACTTTAGTTCATATTCTAGACTAGTCTGTAGCTCTACTTATGTAGAAGATTTTTGCTAACTTGTATTAGAAGAATCCTTAGAGACAAGTGATTAAGCATAATAGCTTCATTGAAAATTATATTCCTGCTTGTTATAATTTTATTGGTTTCTGGACACCATAACTAATATCCCATAATACCAAGCTTGTAACCAAGAAAGATGCACTTATGTACCTCGGTTCAACTTCCCATTATAAACATGAGCACATGTAGGACATCTGAAAATCTGCAAATCTGAAGAATTTGCAGCAGTACCAGACTAAACTTCTTCTAAAGTCTTTTTATCAATAGTAGTAGAGGGAAAATGATTAACTAGAAAACAAGTTTTAGTAGCAGCTTCAGCCCAATATGACTTGGGTAAACCAGAATTAGAAAGCATGAAACATACCTTTTCCACCAAAGTTCAGTTCTCTGTGACTTCATTTTGCTGTAGAGTACCAAGAATTATTAGATGCCTCATAATCCCTTATAACTTGCAAAGAGCATTAAACTTATCATAATAAAACTCCAAACAGTTATCAGTGCGGAGACATTTGATTTGCTTCCCTGTCTGCTTCTCAACCATAATTTTGTACTTCTTGAATGTAGGAAAGACATCACTTTTCTACTTCGAGAAGAACATCTAAACTTTTTTGGAGAAGTCATCAATGACAGTCAACATATAATTAGCGCTACCTTTAGAATGCACCTTAGATGGCCTTCAGATATCAGAATGAGTGTGCATCGAGTGTCCCCTTTGTATTATTAATTTCTTTGCTAAAGCTAATCTCTTTACTTCCCAAAAAACACAGTGCTCATAAAATTCTAATTTACTGATACTTTGACCATGAAGAAGGCTAGTTTTGCTCAATTCAAGCTTCCCCTTCTCACTCATGTGTCTAAGATGCATATGCTATAATATGGTAACATCACTATCTACAAAAGAAGTAGTAACAGCAACATCACCCATAACTCTAGAACCCTACAAGAAATGCAACTTGGTAAAATTTTTTAGTCATTTTATCACAACAAGAGCACATTTATTGATCTTTAAAATTCCACCTTTAACAGTGTACTTTGTAACCATTTGAATCAAGAGTACCCAAGGAAATCAGATTTCGCTTTAAATCTGGAACATGTTTGATATCACTAAGTGTCTTGACAACACCATCAAATATCTTAATTCTGATTGTTCTAATGCCAGCTATCTTACACGATGCATTATTTTGCAACATCACAATACCTTTTGATACAGTTTCATATGTTGGAAACTAATCCCAATTAGAACATGTATGAAATGTGCAACCTGAATCAAGGATCTAATTCTCAGAAGGCTTAAAGGCGCCATCAGAAATACGTAGAAGTTTACCATCACTAGAAGCATCTTTTGCAATACTAGCTAGACTGAAACTTTCGGGTTATTTTCCTTTCTAATCATCGATAGTTTTCTAATTCTTCCTTTACAACTTATAGCATTTAGTTTTGAGATGCCCTTTCTTTTTACAATAGTTATAGAATTTACTTTTGAGTTTTGATTTCAACTGCTTCTTCTGTCACTACCAAAATTCCTCTCTTGTGATCTGCTGCAAAAAAGAAGGCTTTCTGCCTGAGGCTTTCTGCCTGAGCCTCGGAATCAACCACTAACTGTTTAATTTTCTTCTTGGAGAATAGAGCTTCATAAACTTTATATAGAGTAAGACTATCATGACTATAGAAGATAGTATCTCTAAAAGTTGAATATGAAGAAGGCAACTAACACAACAAAATCGAAGCCAAATCTTTATCATATTTGACATCCATACTCTCTAGATCAAAAACAATTTCTTTAAAAACAATTAAGTGATTTTCAAGGAATGTACCTTTTGTCATACAATGAGAATACAATCGCTGCTTCAGATGCATCTTAGTGGTTAGACTTTTTGTCATGCCTAATGACTCCAATTTTAGCCAAAGCGCAACAATAGTTTTCTCTTTCAAAAAAATTTGCATAATTTGATTTGACAAATGAAGATGAATCTAAGATAGAGTCTTTCAATCTTTGTGTTGTTTCTCCTTTGGTAACCATGATGAGGGCATTTTATCAAACCCTAATGTGCATCATCCAAATTCAATTGCGCAAGCATAGCCTACATCTTAACTCGCCACAGCAAAAATATGGTGTTTTGATTCAACAGTAGGATATCGCATTTCACGGTTACTTTCGCAATCGTCAAACTAAGTTTACTTTGATACCACTTGTTGCAGAAATAAACACAATAGACAAAAAAACAAAAACAAGAACATACATATTTTACATGGAAAATTTCAATGTGAAGAAAACCCACAGGCAGAGAGGAAGAATTCACTAACAATGAAGGAGAGTACAAAGGAGAGCTTAGGGTGGCAGTAACAGAATAATAATCTTACAAGCCCTAACTGAAAAGAATAAATATCTTTATGTATAGTAAACCTAGAGCCCAAAATATAAGCCCAAAACAAGATTCCATTGGAAATCTATATTATATTGCACCGCAAGTTTTTCGAGGCTAAATAGAATTCGAGTCACCATACTCCAATAGTTATTTTCATCTCAAATATGTCATGAGTTCACACTGTCTTTAACTGATATTTACATAGCATTGAGAAAGAATCACTTGAACATCTCAAGAGAGGAGTTTATGGCGATATATGTAATGTTCCAGAGTACGATTTTATCAGTATTCTTGACAAGGAGGAACAAATTGCTATTGCCAAAGAAGAACTTGAGGAGGTATCTTTTTTTTGGGAATAAATCAGTTTATGTTATATGAACCAGGTTTTTAGTTGTCAGCTGAAGAATTTGCTAATGGACAAGATCATGAAATAGAGTATGTTGAAGGCTATGACAAGCATGAGGAAGAAGATGATATAGAAGATTCTGAAAATTTTGCATTCAGTGAGTCCACCGAGGGTACTACTATAGTTCGGATATATTAATCTTTTTGGGTGCGTTTGGTATATAAACTAGACAGTATGGTATATGATAGTATAAGCTAATACAGTATATGATAGGTTAGATTACTAGCCTATATTATGTTTGTATGTCATCAAATAGTATAGAATAATTATCCTATTTAATGTTTGGATGATATGAGATAAAATAATATAGTATATCAAAATTACTTTTTTACCCTTAGAAATAATTGATTTACATTTACTATTAATTTTAATCTTTTTATTAAAAATAATTAAAATTAAGTAATGAAATTAATATTTATTTTATATGTTATTATACATTATACTGTTTATAATTTTTCAATTTTATATAAAAAATATTTTTTAAAATTAAGTATTAATTTTATTTATACAAATAAATTTTAAAATATAAAAAAAAGATTAATATTTTTTTAATTTTTTGAGGAAAAATTAAATAAATTTTAAGAGATAAAATTTCAAATTCATATGAAAAATAGAAAGAATGAGCACGTGAGAGAGAGAGAGAGAATGCGAGTGCGGAGAGAGAAAGGAAGGGAGGAAGGAGAAGGGAGCGGAGAGAAAGGGGAGAGAGAGAGATAAGGAGTGAGACAGAGAGAGAGAAGAGGGAGGAGAGAGAAAGGGAACAGAGAGAGAGAGACAAGGATTGAGAGAGAGAAGAGGGAGAAGAGAGAAGGGAAAGAGAGACGAGGAGGGAGGAGAGAGAAAGGGAAGAGAGAGAGAGAGAGACAAGGATTGAGAGAGAGAAGAGGGAGAAGAGAGAAGGGAAAGAGAGACGAGGAGGGAGGAGAGAGAAAGGAAAGAGAGAGACGAGGAGTGAGAGAGAGGAGGGAGGAGAGAGAAAGGAAAGAGAGAGAAGAGGAGCGAGAGAGAGAGAGAAGGGAAGCGAGAGAAGATGAGAGAGAAATGAATTTTTAAAATTTTATGTTAATTTTTTAAAAAATATTTAAAATTTATTTTAATTAAGAGGATATATTAATAAATATATAATTTATTAACACTAGTACATGATGTGAGATAGACTAGTTCATAAAAGTTAAAGAGATAGTACTATCCTATATTAATAGGATAGTAAGTCCACACTAGTATATTCTATACCTATCTTATTAACCAACCAATATGAGATAAGGTGAGATAGTTGGCCATTAGCGTATTCCATCCTATCCTATCTCATAAAATAAACACACCTTTGTTCTTTGTATTTAGAATTCGGGGAAGTGGATATCCAGATGTGACATGTTCATCTTTGTTCCTCAAGTACATGCACATTCCTGCCTGAACTAGTTTTTGTCATTGAAAATCGTACTACTTCTGTGGAATTCCTTTGTGCAATAATAAAATTTTGCACCTCAAAGGCCAAAGCTGATTAATTTGATGAGTTGATCTCTTTGGTCGTTGATTCCATTTTCCCGTTTTCTTTGGGTCATTACAAGATGTCCTCAATTTCTTTGAATCTTTTCCCAAAAACAAAGAAAGAAAAGTGCGTGTGGAAAGACTTAGCTCAATTGAACACATTTTGGTACTAAATACCTATGCATGGTTTGTTTTGTATCGTCCGCCTGTTGCTCACAAGCTTCCAAGCTAACCACTTTGCATGTTTGCAGTTGCGGTGCAAAATGCGAGTTTAGTAATTGGCTTTGGCTTTTTTTTTTTTCTTTTTTTGTAGATGATGCACTAGCAAATGATGTTGAATTGGATTCAGTTGATCACAAAAAGCTAAAAAGAGAGCCAGAATCTGCTAGTAGAAACCTAGTGAAAGATGCTAGAAAGTTGAAAAAGACGGCAAAGGTTCTAGTTGAGGTTACTATCCTTGTGTCAAAATTGGAGAAGTATGTTATTTCTTTACTTTTAATAAATAGATAGAAATAATGTGTACAGAACTTAAGGTTGTAAAAATCAGGTGGATAGAAGTTCGAGACCATTTACATGAACATTAGCATGATGGTTGAGACATCGATCGTATAATCCTATTGTACCAACACTGAATTTTGTTAGTCATGACACAGGTCGAATTTGAAATACCTTATACAGTTAGTTTAGTAACGTGCACTAAATTTAATCATCTCAGGATATTATTTTGTTCATGAATAGTCATAATTCTCATTCTTTCTGATTCACTTTAAGTCAGCAACAAGTTTCCAGATTCCAGCCAACCCACTTCCCTTCTTCTAAACAGATTGCTTTAAAAATAGTCAGTAAAATGTTGTTTTACTGACTAGGGACGATTCACTACATAAACAAAATCTTTAAGGGGCCCATTGTTGGGAACTTGAGATGTTGTTGTGTGTTGCATAATGCGTTGATCAGTGTTTAGTCAATATAAGAATTGAATTCATTCATTAATTTGGAGAGAAGACCATTGTAATCTAGTGTTGAAAGATGTGCACACAATATTTTTTCATCTTCCTTTTCCTCTGGTGGCTGGAAATGATGGGATAAATCTTTGGTACCTGCAGCTAAGGACTAAAACGTTGTATTTTTGGTATTTCTTTCTATCAGGTTGAGCATGAAGATGCACACGAAATGCAGAAGACAACCTTTTGAGAACATTGCAGCATGATTTTTTGGGTTAACGTGGCAGCTTGACAGTGGTTCATATGGTAACGTGCCCTTTTATCTTCCTTCCTGGAACGACATCAGTTTTGTGTATCTTCTTTCCGGTATCAAAACTAGTCAATGGCTGAGTTTACATGGAGTTTCTCTCTCTGGAATGCTTGCAAGGAAGCGTAAGGAATAGATGTCTGTATTTAAATAATCATTCACCGTACTATTTTCTAGCTTGGTTTCACAAAGAAAAAATTATCTATGTGGAGCAATCGTGAATCCGATGATTTTGTCGGCCATTAGATTATGCTTTTTATTTAATCTCTCTATCGTTTTGTCCCTGTAATTTGGTGTTTACCATCTGGGGATAGTGCTGCAACCATCCATGCATGCACTAGGCATCGTGGAACACTCTGGACGCACAAAGTTTGTGGAATGTGAGGGTGCGTCGTGAGCTGAACAGGAACAGCTGATAGATTATGTAGTAGTTTGGTAGGGAAATTTCATGCATGACCTGCTTATTAGAAGAAGAATGGTGCAAGTAAAGATCTATAGAGAATTTATGTATGGAAAGATTCTGAATAGGACCTTTAACAAGAAATTGTAGAAGAAACGAGAGAGAAAGAGAGGAAAGAAGATAAGAACTTCATTGATTTCCAAATCTGTTAGACTACAGTTCATCAAACGCTATATATAGTATTACTAGCTCACTAGATCATCATTGTCCAATTACAATCATCGATCCAATCAATCACCTAGCCGTTCCTTATAGCTAACGTTCCCGCCTATTTCCCTCTAAGTTGGCATAAGCTGTAAAGTGATAAGATTGTCGCGTGTTCTTACGGGTAACTCCAGGTAATTCAATCAGCTACTGCACGTATAAATGAACCTGCAATGACATCGGTTCGGATTAATCTCTTGGTTCTGTCTGCTGTCACATTTTATTATCTATCGATCAATATTTAAATTTAGTAGTTAAACAAGCACAGCGTTTTGATCAAAGAAGGGTGAAGTCGTTAAGGGTCTCTGGGTTTTCTGCAGCATACTTTGTCTGCCCCACTTGGAGAGCTGATCAGGAGCCGTTCTTTGGCTATACCTCTTTTTTTTTCATGTGGGTCGGATTTGGGTGTTGACCAAATTTTCTTTTTCAAATGTGATCTGCTCACCATCACCTACAAAATTTAGCATGGATGTTCATGATTGTCCTGGCAGTTCCCCAAAAATTAATCTGTTATCCAGCCAAATGAAGTGACCAAGAATTCTATGTCTCAATTCTTAACAAAGTAAATAATAATAGGGAAAGAAAAAATCTATTTTAACCCACATATTTATATGAGAGAGAGTTGACTCAATAAAATAAGATCATGGGAGAACGGGTTATTTTGAATAACCGGTTGCCCATCAATGCTCTTTTTGCTTTAGGTTTTTTTTTTTTTTTTGCCGGCCCCCTTCCCTCTTTTCTAAGCTTTTTTGGGCTTAAATTTCGCTCATTATGTTTAAGTTTTTTTTTTTGAAAATTTTATTCACACCAATTTTTTTTTTAAATTCACTATTTATATTTTTACTATCAATTTTTTTTGCTTTTTTTTATTAGTTTGCCATTAAATTTAAAACATAGCAATTTAATCAATACCACATCATTCAAATTAGACACCTTATCGACATAAACTCACAATAAGACACATAATAATTTTTTCCACAAATTTTTTTAAAAAAAGCTAATTTTCAAAAAATCAAAAGAAAAAAGTTTTAAAATTTTTTAGAAAAATAAGAATTTAATCAACCGTGGATAATGATCCTAATGCTGAGTCCGGTCGCCGTATCGCCATCGATCCTTTGAAGACGTTCTGGTCGCAATGAAGGAAAGCAGAGAAGAACACTCTGCGCATTTTGAAGCCCAGACCGCCAAGTAACTTCTGGCCGAATTAGAATGCTATTTTGCGTCCCAAAGCCTCCCGCTTTTTGTCACAAATTGTGAATCGTACTGGTAGTTGCCATCGTCGTGCCTCATTATACAACATTTTGATCAAATTCATAAACTTGTTTTAGTGGTTCTGAATCCACTGTTTCTGAACTTTTCTTTTGTTTTTTTTTTAAATTTTTTACGTTGTTAAAAATCATTAAAACTTTTTCTTTTTTTTTTTGAAAATTAGCATTTTTTGAAAAAAATATGTGGAAAAAATTATTATGCGTTATGCTATTAGCTTATGCTGACGTAATATCTAGTTTGGACGACGAGATGTTGACCGGACCGTCACATGTTAAGTTTAACTACAAATTAATAGAAATTAGTGAAAAAGGTTGACAATGAAAATGTAAAAGGAGAATTTAAAAAAAAAAAGTGTTGTTAGGAAAATTTTTAAAAGAATTAAACATGATGGATGAAATGTGTATTTATATCTCTTTTTTTCTCTTTTTTGTTATGTTCCATACCAAGCTTGGCTTTTTTTTTTTTTTAGTTCTAAAAAATAAAATTAATTTTTCTTTTTGTAAACTCAAATTTAGTTTTAAGTGTCTAACAATTCAAATGTTTAAAATTATATATAAATACTCGAAATTAAAGTTAAAGTAGATTTAAATTTTTAATTTTAAACATTTAACTACTCAAATTTTAAAATTATGTATAAGTACTCAAAATTTGAGTAAAAGTATACTCAAATTATTAGTACTTATACTCAAATTTTTAATTTTGAACATCTAACTATTTATATTTTTTTAAAATTATGTATAAATACTTAAATTTTGAGTAGAAATAAACTCAAATTTTTAATTTTGAACATATTAACTATTCAAATTTTTAATTATACAAAAATACCCAAAATTTGAGTAGAAATATACTTAAATTTTTATTATTTTTACTCAAATTTTTAAAATTAGGTATAAATACTCAAATTTGAGTAAAAATAAACTCAAATTTTTAGTTTTTATATTTAAATTTTTAATTTTAACCACTTAATTTTTACAACATATATCTAATTTATTTAAATATGAATATAATATACTTACATTTTAAATGAGTATAAATAACACGACAATTAAAAAAAATTAGATAGCGGTATCCAAAAGACCAACAAAGCAGCCTCACGCAAGTGCTCGCTAAACAACGAGTTAGAGATGATTATTATTATTATTATTATTATTATTATTATTATTATTTTATCCTTTTACTTTGGAGAAGGGTGAGAATGTGAAACAAATATGAGCAAAAGAAGAAATTAAATTTGTTTCTGTCCTTTTGTGGAAGTTACCTTTTGTTTCGTTAACATGTACTATTACCTTCAAATTCTAATTAGAACATCACGTTTTAAGGAAATACAACTGAATATACAATTTATTTAAAAATATCTAATAATATTTAATAATTTATTTATTTTTTAAATAAATTTAATAATTTAATTATGTATATTACTGTACGCCCATATGTATTAAAAAATATGAGCTATTTAATTTTTCTCCTCCAGTAATATATTTTGCGTTTTACTGTACGTATGTAAAGGTTACTAAAGCGGAAATTAATTTAGTCTCTTTTATGTAAATTCAAGAGTGTAAATTAATTTAGCCTCTTTCATGTAAAAAATCAAAACAAAATTTATTAAACTTTGGAAGATAATTAGATTCTTGCGATAAATGCTCCAAAAAGTAATACTTTTTAGTAGTTTCTTAATATATGCAGTTAAGAAATAATAATAAAGAAGTTACTAATTTTTTGTAATAAAGTGCAGTTATGGCACTCACCAAAAAAGAAATACAATCACAACAACAACTTGAAATTGCAACTATTAAATCGGATTCCATGTACCCAAATGTTAAATTGTATGTGCATGTTGCAGTTCCTATTAAATCGGAAAGAAATCCATGAAATTTGTGGCTGATGAAACTTAATTAAAAGTGGCACTTTGTCTCTTTGCAAAGCAGATAGCATAGTCAACCATGGCGATCGACTAAGGAAGGCCGAACCATTTATTAGGGCACGGGACAAAAGTTGTTGACCTTTTTGCCTCACCCAAGTTAGCTAGAGCAATTTTAAGGAAGCAGTGAAAGCTTGGGTCGTCCACTTTGGTTGATCCAAATTAAACCAAGAAAAAAAGAAAATATTGTTAGGTGACCATCGCCCACAAGTTTACAGCTTGAATGAAAATGTGGAGAACAAAATTATATGACACAATCATAAATTTATATGACACTTTAGAGAACACATACGACATTGTGATGAAATTCTATGATAGCTTAGAAAAGATATAAGATACTGTATGGAAAACATAAGACACCAACACTCAAAATCATATGACCTATTAAAAACTATATATATGAAACAAAACAATTCCCTGTCTCAAACATATGCAACAAATACTTTCAACGTACAAACTTGTTGTATATGTGTAAAAAGTTAGAGGAAAGAACATATGTTCATAGTTTTTGAGCTTTTTGTTCTTTGTTAACAAAAGTTTTGATATTTAACAAGTTTTTGGATATGCAAAACAATCACAATTTTTTTTTAATTTTTAATTTTTAATTTACAAAATTTTTAGTGATTTGTGTTAATGAATTTTAGGATGAACGCACGTGTTCTCTCCAATATGAAAGAAATAAAGGTGTTGTATGAGTTTAAAAGTGATGTCGTATTCAATCCTCAATGTGTCATATGAGTTTAAGAGAAGTGTCACATACAATCTTCACCGTATGAGTTTAAGTGTCGTATTGCATAAGTGTCGTTGAGGGATATATTCAAACTAGAGAGTGTTGTATTTGACCAGGGAGGATTCGCCAAAATGCCATTTATAATATTGAAGGTATTGTATGTTTTGGGAAAGGTGTCGTAGTATTTTTATTTAAGTGTAGTAGAAAATTGGTCTGTTGCCATATCACTATGACAAATGTGCCATATGATTTTAATTACAATAATATTACAGTACCGGAAGAAATTATACCTGACGATTTTGTCCTATACAATGATCGCTTAAATTTTTGCAACGATGTTTTTGTTTTTACAATTCAAAAATATTTTCATGTATTTATGTTTTTTGTTACAAAAAACATAAGCGTTGTTATAAAAACTTAGACAAAAAACATAAGCGTTGTTATAAAAACTTAGACGGCAGTTGTATCGGGTATAATTTTTTTGGTACTGTAATAGCACTTTTTTAATTAAAGTGTCATAAAGAATTAGTTAGGTATCCTATGTCTGTAAAAAATATAACATACAAGGCAACTAAAAATTTATTTCTTCAAAAATATGATACGCAAAGACTTGTGTATCGCATAGGTCAAATACATTAATATAACTCAACGACGCCTATGCACTTTGGTTGCAAAATACATATTACAAATGCGCATAATTTTGGGCAGGAAGGCAGAAACACATACATTAGTACTTGTAGTCTTACTCTTGCGCAAAGAATCTTCGTGTGTGATAACAGATCACAAAAAATATAATAACACGTATATTTTCGATATGGACAAAGCCAACACATTGGGACGGTGTTCCTACAACAACAGGGCTATAACCAGAAAATGTGGGAAAGCACGTAATAAAACGAATGTGATTTAGGTAAATATTATTGTAGTACTTGATGGGCACTAGAGAGGTCTATGGCCGCAGATAATTTTTTGGTTTTTAAGCAACAAGCGCACGGGTAGATTGACACCACCGATCATAGGCAGCTTGGAGATTTGGCCAATCGGTGGCCGATACAGCAAAATCCTGCAGCCAATTTGAGAGGACTACTTCCTGATCCATGGCGGGTAAGGTGGACAGCACATCGTCCATAGCTCTCTCCACTTCAAACTTTTCAAAGCTACTCAAGACAGGATAAGATAGTCCATTGTGTGCATGGCAAAACAGTGGAATCCAAAGTATCAGCAAGCTGAACTTCACTTGCGTCGACACTTCAATGTATCCTCCATTAAGATCTCCAATTAGGATAGCTATACAATGAAGGAAATCTATGGTTAAAATATATAGCAATATAATGAAGGAAACAAAGCATATAATTAAGTTATAATTAAGTTAGAAACGGAGAGCCTAAAGCATGTTTTAGAAGCGAAAGGGGATTGAGCAAGGGAGACTACCTTGCCATTTTTGTGTGTTATGGAGGACTTTTTCTCTTTGCCTAATAAAGCTTCTTGGGGATAAGAATTTGATTAAGGGCTTTTACACGAATCAAACCTTTCAAAGGAGCAAGTCCAATTATTACATTGTTTGCTGATGATACACTGTTATTGTGTAATGTGGAGGAATCATAGGTCTTACGAATAAAAGCGTCCATATTTGTTTTCAAGTTATGTCCAGTCGTAAAATCAAATTTAATAAATCTGTGAATTTTCCTATGGGTATAATTGATAATGTGGTATCTCTTGTGCCAATTTTGGATGTTAATGTAGTTTTCTGCCCACGAGGTATTTAGGGCTTCCTTCAGGAAGTTCATGGGCTTCAGTGATTGGGAGCGTTCAGACTTGTTTGTCACCTTGAAGAAGCAAATATTTTTCTATGGGGATTTAGAATACACCATGTAAAATTTCGAATTATTTCTTCTCTATGTTTCAGAACCCTCGAAACATTCTAATGTCTCTTGATAGAACTTATGCAAGATTTTTGTTGTCAAGAAGTTATAAAAATTCTAGTATCATTTGCTATCTTTGATTGAGGTCAAGAAAGGTTAAGAACATATATGGGTGGTCCTGGGGTGAAGGATCTTAAGCTAATTAATAGGGCATTGCTGAGAAAATGGCTGTAGAGGTTTTGTTGCCAGAAGAACATCTTGTGGCGAAGAGCAATAGGTCAAAAACATTGTCACGGGGATTGTGTTTGGTACCAAGAAGCAATTTCATCTTTCCTAGCAGGTCTCTTTCGAGGGATACATGTATGTTGTGTGAGGTTTTTTGGACTAGATTCATGGTTGGTATTAGGGATGATAAATGTATTGCATCGTGACATGATGCGTGGCTTGATGAAATGCGCATGTTCGTAGACATCCAGATTTGTTTACTACATGCTCATCTAAAGTCAGCTACAATTGCTTTTTTTAAAATGGGATGAAAAATTTTGGCATGTAAACAGTGTCTTTTACTCTGTATTTAGATAAAATCCTTGGGAGAGAAGAAAGTGAAGGAGAGGAAAGTGAGGGAAAAGATTATTTGAGGTGAGAAATATTTTTTATCCTTTCTCATGTTTGGAAAGAAGTGATAGGAGATAGGAAAACAAAAAATTTTTTGTTTGGGAAACGGAGGAAAGTGAGGGAGAAAAATAATATATATGAGAATTCTAATTTTACCTTCTAATGAAAAATATTATATATAATACCAGAAATATTTGATTTGTAAATTATATACGAAATACTCGTCTAAATTTAGTTTAATAAGTTTATAATATTTGTATAATTTTTTATTAAAAATTTAATTAAATTTTAAAGAATGTATAGATTATTTTTTATTTTAAATAAATTTGTAGTTATTAATATATAATGAAAATAAACAGTCTTTTAATAAAAATATAGGAGATTTAATAATTTTCTTCCCAAATCCTCCCAATTTTGGGCGAAATGATTTTGGTGTACTATAGAGGGTTAGGGGAATATTCAAATTTCCTCTCATCTACTTTTTAAATATTTCCTAAATATAATAATTTACCCTAATTCTCTCACTTTCCTCTCCCTCTTTCCCTCTTTATGTTAGAGTAAATATGTTTGGCATTAGAGCAAGAGATTTGTCGGATCTTCAACGAGATCCTGATAATAGCAACACCATATGTCATCTGGATTGTCCGGAGGACAAAGTTTGTTAGAAACAGTCTTCCCTTAGAGTTTTTTAAAAAGTAGTAATTTTGCCATCTAATGTCATATGGCAGAATTTACCTATCAAAAGTTTATATTTCTCTTCTTCTGGCGGCTTGAAATAGGATTTCACTACTCCTAATTTGCGGACGTGGCTGGTTTACTGTTAATATATATTTGGTGTCCTAACAATGAGAATGCAACCCACCTTATGCCTCATTGTAGGTTTGCTAGGGATGGATTTGGTGAGTTGTTTGATATCTTGCAATGTTGGGAGTTTCAACCTTCTTCCTAACTTCCTAAACTATTTAGTCTATTATTGGACGAGGACTTGTGCAACAGTTTTACTATCTTAATCATGATATCATTGTGGAGATTGGTCTTTCATATCCTATGATATACTGAATTGGCACATCATGGTCCAGTTTCTTGCAACTTTTGTATTATATCCTATGATAAGCTGAAGTGGCAACTTTTGTTTTTATTTTTTTCTTCTTGAGCAAGTATTCTTTCATCACCCCTAATAGCCATAAAATTTCAAATTTGACTTACGAAACAAAAAAGATATAAGTTAGAAATGATATTGTAGCCAAACGTATGAAAGGCTTGGGTAGATATAAACTATTGGGACAAAAAAGTTGTCCTCGTTATTCTACTTTTCTGATTAATTTAGAAATTTCTGAATTTTTATTTTTAATGAATAAAAGGAAATTGGGTGGTAAGAAAAAATTTTGACATTAGGTTTCTCTAGAAATTACATAAAAGTAAAAGGAAAAAAAAAAAAAAACAGAAGCATGATAGTTTTAGATCCCGTTTGGAATTGATTTTGTTTTCTATTTTTTGTTGAAAAGTTAAAACTGTTTTTCAAAGAAAAAAATAAATTGGGAAAATAATAAAAACTAGCTTTCTGATTTTACTTTTCATTTTTTTTTCTACACTTTCTCTCACAACCTGTTCTCTCTCTCTATCCACCCTCTTTACCATATCACTCTTTACCATATTACTCTTTACTCATCTCCTCTCTATCCCTCTATATTTTTTCTCTCACAACTCTTTCTCTCTCTGCTCATTCTCTCTCTACCCTCTCTCTCTCTTTTCTATCTCTACCACTTTCTCTTTATCCTCTCTCTCTATTTTCTCTCTCTACTCATTCTCTCTCTACCCTCTCTCTCTTTTTTCTATCTCTACCATTCTCTCTCAACCCTCTATCCCCTTTTTCTATCTCTTTCATTCTCTCTCTATCCTCTCTCCCCTTTTTCTATCTCTACCATTCTCTCTACCCTCTCTCTCTCTCTCTCTCTTTTCTCTCTACCATTCTCTGTCTACTCAGATTCTTTCTCCTTTCTGTCTACCCACATTGTCTCTCCTTTTTCTCGCTCTACTATTATCTCTCTGCCATCTCTTTCTCCTTTTTCTCTCTCTACTCAAACTCTCTCTCTTTTTTCTTGTTTTACCAGTTTCTCTACTCATTCTCTCTCTACCCTCCCTCTCATTTTTCTCTCTCTATTATTCTCTTTACTCGTTCTTTCTCTACCCTCTCTCTCTTTTCTCTCTTTGTCATTTTCTCTACTCATTCTCTCTCTACCCTCTCTCTCTCTCTCATTTTTCTCTATCTACTATTTTGTTTACTCATTCTTTCTCTACCCTTTCTCTTTATGTCATTCTCTCTACTCACTCTCTTTCTCTCTCCTTTTTCTCTCTCTACCCTCTCTCTCTCTCTCTCTCTCCCTCCCATTTTTCTCTCTATATTTATACTCTTTTTACCATTTCTCTCACTATCCCTTTTCTATCTATTTTTTTATTCTTATAAAAAAAAATTGACAGCAATAAATACAAAAATTCAGCAAACAACAAAAACAAAAAAATAGAAAATGAAAAACATAAATAAAAAACCGACAGCGTTTCCAAACAGACCCTTATATCGTGTCTTTCCTATGACGTTTTGTTGCACAGACTCCAATTTTGGAGGATTATGTCAGATAAGGGGAAAAAAGTTACTCAGTTTTATGACCTTTTTTATATTTTTATTTTTTTGGCCATCAAATAATTTTGTTTCTAAAAGATCCAAAATTTAGTAAAACACATTAAAAATTAAATAAAACACCTCTAAATTGAGTAATTTCTGGAGACTTTCAGAAAATTTTTTATTTTTTGGTTTTTACAATTGAGTAATGCATTACTCAGATATCTTAGATATATTAGAATGCCATAAAATTAGAATACGTTGAAATTAAATAAACGATAAATTTCTCAAGATTTATTTAATTTTAATATTCTAAGTAACGTGTTAATTTAAATTCCAAAATTACATAGCGCCTTCAAATTGTTTAAAGCAAGTCGTTGAGTAACTAATCAACTTTTTTATGCAATTTCTTAAGATTATAGTCAGTTCCAGTTTTGAATTAAGGCGTTTCTTTTTACAATCTCAAATGTATAAAATACTTTTAAATTATGTGAAACATATCAAATTGAGTAAAAACTTAATTTTCAAACTATTTTACTAAATTTTGAGTAATGATTTTTTTTTCTTTTGTTTTTCAAAAGATTTTACTAAAATTTGATATTTTGAATAACATGCTTTTGTCTTTTGTTAGAAAATACTGGCTGACTATTATGAGGTCCACTTAAATGAAACTAAGTACCATTTTGTTAATCTAATGTTCAATCAAATTGCTGCCGTTCATGTAGACTATAGCTTGGTGTATATCTATGAAGCACGGACACTCTAAAAAATGAAAGTACTGAGTATCCGACACGTGGAACACGCGGACACGCGACAGACACGCGGCGGACACGTGTCCGACACGGTTAGAAGTGTCCGCAGAAAACATTTTTTTTTTTATAAATTCGGACACGAGAAGCACAAGTGTCCAACA
Source organism: Carallia pectinifolia (assembly GCA_037832335.1). Taxonomy (NCBI): domain Eukaryota; kingdom Viridiplantae; phylum Streptophyta; class Magnoliopsida; order Malpighiales; family Rhizophoraceae; genus Carallia; species Carallia pectinifolia. The sequence continues at coordinate 16,890,380 of CM075453.1, forward strand.
CGCCACGGACACGCTTGTATATTTTTATAATTATTTTTAACAAATAAAAAAAAGAAGAATTTTTAAAAATTATAATTAATACTATCAATTGTCCATAACTTTTAAGATGCTTAAATTTCAACTTGTTTTTAATTTTAACAGAAAAATTAAATTGATTACAAAATTTAATATCTCTATTTTGGCATTTCACAATAAAGAATAAAGAATCTTACGATATATTATTTGAATAAAATTTTTCTAAAACTTATAATAATTATATAAATATATTTTTGGGTGAATAAAATTTATAAAATTGTTTAAAAATATATATATCTGATATACAAAAATTTTATAAATTTAATTTTTATATATATATATATATATATAGTCGTGTCCAAACCGTGTCCGTGTCCTAATATTTTTAAGATTAGTGTGTCGCTGTATCCGTGTCGTACCGTGTCCGTATAGCCGTGTCCGTGTCCGTGCTTCATAGGTGTATATTGGCTCTAATATTCCAGGTTGTCACTTTACTTGGAATCCTTCTTGTTTGTAATCTAAATTTTGATTCCACTTGTTGTAAAGCAAGTAAAATCTTGTTCACTTATAAAGAAAGAAATCCTACTTTATAACTGCTAGGAGTATTAAAAAAAAAAAATTTTAGTTAATCGAACAAAAATCGAAATTTTAATTCTGTTTCAATTTTCAAAATTAAAAAACTACAAAACCGAAATGTTTCTATATCTATATATATGTATATATATTATAATAGAAAAAATATTACTAATAGAATTATATTTAAAAATAAATGTTAATAAAATATTATTATATCTTAAACAATCACTTATTTATCTTATATATAATAATAATTATAATTTTTTTAAAAATATATATTAAAAATATTTTTTTACTTTTTGTATTAGAATTTTAAATTTAGTTAGCCAAACAGTTAACTGAAACCCAATCGAAAATTTCAATTAATCGAATTTCAGTTTACCGAATTTTCAATTCGGAAATAGTTTTTAATTTTGTATAATCGTAAATTTTAGTTCGAGAATGGGTATACTGATTTAGTTTAGTTAACTTGAACACCCGTAATAAATACTGCAGAACAAGGACTAGATGTTCATGTACATAGGGCATTTGGATCGTATAAATTATGCCGAAGATGCAACATATAATTACATGTTGGGTTTAAAGACCATAGTAATAGATGTTATTCACCTAAAAATTCACTCTCTAGTAAGATTGGTTTAACCAAATAATGAGGTGGCAAAATGACTTTCCATATAAGTCATGTACAAAATATTAATAAAGCATATGCGTTTTCATTTCAAGGTACTCTTCACTAGTTATAATTAGTATCAGATATCTATCTTAAAAGTTTTAGATTAAAAATTATGAGATAGTTACATGAGGTTCATTAAAAGGCAACAAAAAAAAAAAAAAGGAATGCTGTCTTGGTGGGACGGAGAAGAATGAAACGTGTATATAATTAATTAAGCATGCACGAGGTTTTCATGAGAAAGATTAATTATGTACCTGAAATCTTGACAATGAGACCTTGGACCCTAGAGTTGGCGGTGGTGAGAGCTAGAGCAGCAAGGCCAGAGGCAAAACTCCACTGCACCAAAGCTTCGTCAACAGCCCCATAATCCCTAAGCTTAAGGGTAATCCACAGTAATTCTTGCGCCAATTTCTCTGCCACCACATCGTCCCTGTAGCCATCCTCACCATAACCACCGGCTGCCGGTTGCTGCTGCCTTCTTTCCAACTGCCAGCTGCTGCCTCTCCCCCCCACTGTTCGCAACACAGCACCGACACAACTATTAAAGCCCTTCACGTAGGATAAAATGTAAGAGCCCAGCGGGACTGCCCTTATGAGGCTCCACGTCCACGCACTGCCATAAATATCATCTGCTGCGAAGGAGGCTTGTAGATACTGGAGAGAACGGTGCAGCAGGTTTGCTGTGCGCGCGAATGCTGAAGATAGAGCCGTTCGATTCACTTGTATGAGTTCCACGTGTCCGTCCCTGAAGTTTCCATCCATTATCTTTTCAGCCATTGCCATTGCAAATTGGTACTTTCTTGAGCTGCCTGGTATCTCATTCAATAGTGCAAGGATCTACATGCGCCATACAACATATATTTTTTTTTTTGAGTTAGCATATATATAAAAGTTAATCTCAAAAAAAAAAAAAAAGAGGCCAACCAGGGCTAATTAAATCGTCGAACCTCTTTCCTATTATGTAAAAAGAAAAAAATACAGTAGTATAGAATATTTGCTCCCATGCAATGATGCATCAAATTTTTACAATTACTGTGATAATTTTGCAATAAAAAAAAATACATATTATTTTTTTTTTGTCGTAAAAACTATCACAGCAATTGTAAAAAATTAAGGTATAGTTACATTCGAACAAATTTTTGGGCACCAATTCTTTTGGTGCTGTAATAGTGCTCTATGTAAAATATCCTAATTTTTAAATGGTCGAAACTATTAGCATCAAGCTGCAGGCGGCTGCTCTTTTTAGATGTTTGCTGCTCAGTAAGGCAATCACTCTGCCATCTCAATCATATATGATCACAATTATAGCTACATTTATTGTGGAATTACAATACAAAGCATGTTCAATTGTGAATAATTTGGAAACTACACTTTCATTTGCTTTTTGTGGGGCGACTGCCCTTTTGTTTTGGAAAAGCTTATTGACTTGAGAATCTAGTGATTTGCAACCTATTTCCTAACTAAACAAAAGGAACTCTCTCCTTTGTAGTGGGATGTAGGCTAGAGAGGTACAAGTGTGAACAAAAGATTTTTAGCAATTCTCATTGATTATTCTTGAAAAAAAATTAAACCAAAAAAACTGAATTGTTGTTTTATGTTTGTAACTTGTGACTCCTTAAGAATAAACAAATTGATTGGTTATTTTATTTTGGTAATTTGTGACACCCTAGGAATAAGACGTACAAATAGTTTTTCGAAATCGTAATATGCGATATCATTAACTATTTGACTTGAGGACTACATCTTAAAAGCTCCAGCCTCACCATTCAATTTAGTAAAGAACTCGTCTTTGATCGAGCTAATAGCTAATTAGGCATATAATACACATTTCATTTTCTTGCTTCTCTGTTTTTTCACTTTCGTCTCGTTAATTGAAAGTTAGGAAATTGGAAGTTAGAAATATTGCTGATGATCTGTTGATCAGTTGTTTTGTTAATGATCTGTTGATCAGTTGTTTTGTTGTGATCAGATGTTTTATTAAGCATGTTTAAAGATGCTGTGAATTAAATTATTAATGCCGGTAAAAAAAAAAAAAAGTCTCGTTAATTGGTTTTTTCATAATCTCTTTTGTCAAGTGTCATGCTTCCCGGAATAACCGGAGAAAAAAGAGCGTGCTTTGGTTGAATTATATGATTCACCTCACACGTGACACTTGCATGCAGGAGGACTTGTCTACATATGGAGCGGTTGATGCATTCGCGCAACATGTAAAGCTCTTACATAATCAACGGAGTCTTCCGCAAACAATTTTGTTCTTAGATGAATTTTGGCAAAATAAAACAAAAAACAATTTAGTCTAATAGTTATTAAAGATAAACTTCTTGCAAAAATTAAGCCACTGTAAAAATTCTCAAAATGAAAAAGAAGAAGAAAAGTAACTAAGGACAAAACATACTCACATATGAAACGTTTGTTGTTCACCAATATTAAAATTTGAAAATTTCTAATTTAACTCGTATACTCAGAATAAATCACACTGAATTAGACTATATAATTTGTAGGAGTTGTGATGACTTTGAAAACATCTGTTTTTCCCATTGACAAGCACATTAGTCATCAGCTGACTTTGGTCAATCTCTTCTCACAAGAAAGCGAAATTTTTTTCTCTTAATTTGTTCAAACCATCGGTTATCCATATGTACAAACTCGAACTCTACGGATGAGATTTAATCGTATACACTAAAGAACCCGAGAGACATCAATGTGTGGCAGCAAACACATATTAACAAACAATTAAAAAAAATCCCTACAAGCTTGAACTTTCATAAATAAAATCCAATGTTATATATCGTCTACCACTTAATAAAAATATAAAATGATATAAATGCATGGGGGTTTGGCCCATATGATAGAAATTTCTTGTCACGGTCATAAAAGTGCCATGTTATAATTTTTTTGTTTTGATTTTAAAAATGAAAACATAGGAGTGATTGTCTCATAAAACCTAAAGATGTGCTTGCACACTGCATAAGTAGGTTGGGTCGTTACATTGAACCCATAGAGAAACATACTCCTCAGTACCTAAGAATGGGTATCGGCCTCTTCCAAAACTATATGGAATCAGACGTATGTCTAATTCCACTCCAGACTCCTGAACACTCAAACCTTTGTTGAGTGTTAATCACAGCAAACCACTCGAACCACACACTTACTGGTTGCCGTGTTATAATTAAAGAAAAGTAAAAAGTTAGGTGACGAGGGGGCGGCGTCCCCCTCTATTTTGCGGGGGTGAGTTCCTCCGCAGCCAAAAAAATTTCGTTTCTCATGTGCCAAAGACTCCGTTTATGTAAGCAACCCAAAGGATGGAAAATCCTCGCAAGAAGACATGCAAGGAGACATTCGTCAACAAATATTAATCCCAGGTGTCAAATACTAATGCCCGTTCCTAGGTTCTAAGGAGAGCCTACATGTGATGTGGAGGCCCTTAAAGATGTGCTAGGTACGTGCAATGTGCTGCATCTGCGTGCAAGAAAAACCACGTGTTTGGCTCCCTGTTTACTCACAGATGCGTGTCACCTTGTTTGTTTCTGTACATTAATACACATCATCATGGTCAAATGAATTTTTCTTGCTGCATCAATATATATTCTTTTTTATGCAATCGAGAGCATTTTTTGTGTAATTACGAGAAATATATATGAAACGAAAAAATAATAATACTTTTTATATCACTTTTTATTATTATAGTTGCACAAAAAACGATCGTAATTGTACAGAATAAAAACATGTATAAACACAATAAAAAAATTGCATCTGTCCACCAAATTTTTCCTCTACGAGAAAATGACACCAAAATTAAAAGACAAAACATTTGTCATTATTAGTCAGTCTTCTGATTTAAACCGATGACATTGCGGCGGTTGTAATCACATTACAATTACAATCATTATGCTTAACACTGTGTAAGACTTAGCATAATTAACCACCCTATTCCGCTGATTAGTTACAAGAAGAGGGGAAAAAAAAAAAACAAAATTATCCTCTATTATGTAGGCAATCTTAAAAATTAAGAAAAGGAAGAGCATACAATACACTTATAATTAATGTTATGATCCAACGTATATTTATTTGGCAGTTTAATTAATTAGAAGTTGATGTGTGAAAGGAATTATTTTCTTCATCGTCGTATGATCAATTTGATTGATTAGTAGAAACGTTATCGATATAGATATGAACTCAATGAAAGGGGCTAACATTTTAATCTAATTTAAGTAACCAATAGATATATATATATATATATATATAATCTGTGTGTATAAAGTACTTACACGGGTGAGCGCTCTGCTGAGACCCTGAACTGAAGGTCCATCAAAATCCTCCTGCAGCTCAATCAAATCCATTGATGAGACATGTGAAGTTGTTGATGGAAATGATGATGATGATAGCGGGGCTGGCAGACCCAAGGCAAAGGATCTGACGGACGATAAGCTTCCGATAAGTTTATGGGGAGAAAGTGTCAAAGGGCATGGGAAATGATCCATTAGAACTCTAAGAACCCAGACGGTCATCCAGGTCATTAGCATCACCATGAACCTCAGATGATCACTAGGCCTCCACTGTCCGGAGTGCTCCTCCGCCTTGATGTTCGACGCCACCGAGACTAGCGTCTTTGCCGCCACGTTCAAGGTGGACATGAAGAGAGAGTTTAATAGAGTTGTTGGCCTTGGTTTGTAGCCATACACAATATCCAGGTCTCTTGCCATGGATGGTCTTCTTGCGGTGATAGATGTATGTACAAGAAAAAGGGAAAAAAAAAACAATAATAAATAAATAAAGGAAACATGAGAGATACAGATTGAGAGAGAGGGAGAGAGAGTGAGAGAATACCTTATTTCTTACCTAAAGACTGCTCTTTAGGAAGCAAAGTGAGAGGGCGATGGCGTTCTAACGGGGAAGTAAGTTGCAAATTTGTCTCAAACAGCGGCAGACGAAGAAGAAGACGGAGCAAAGGACTTGTTTCCGAGAGAAATAATGGAACTCGGAGCAAGCTAGCTGATTTTGCAAGACCTTGGAGCTATCTACTAGCATGAAGGAACCGCAGGCGCCGCTAGGGATTACAGTAGAAAGTGGTGGCAGCCGTCTTACGGAAAAGCTCCGTTTTGCAAGCTTCGTTTCTGTTTTTAAACAAGTGCAAAATAAAGAAAATTAGCGCAACTCCGCACGGTATTAGGTATTTAGGGTGGGATAAGACGTCACGCTCCGTAATTTTATGTGTAATAAATGGCACCTCTTAACTAATTGGAATTAGTAAACGGTAATTATGAAAAAAATATCATTATTCTTATATATTAAATTAAAATAATTTTTTTTTGCTCAAAAGAACTTTTAATTTAACTTCGTTTTAAGTGAGTCAAATTAACTAGTGTAATAAAAATAAAAATAAGGAAATAGCCAATTACAAAGCATTAAAAATAAAAAAAATGCAAACAGTGGGAACCGGTTGCTTCTCAAGTAGCCAGTTCCTCTATAAAATATAAATACAAATACAAATACAATTTAGATATATATATATATATATATATAGAGAGAGAGAGAGAGAGAAAGAGAGCAAAACACCCAAAATTAATTTATAGAGTCACAGTTTTAACAAAAAAGCAACCAAGCAAAAATGTAACACGGGACTCTTTCTCTTCGTATAATCTACTACTGCTCTTTCAAATTATTTTTTAAAGAAAAGCAGACAAACAGGCAGAGAAAAAAAAAAAAGACGGATGACTGCACGAAGAGGATGGGTGCGTCCTTCAGATTGAAATCACGAAGCGATTTGCAGGCAGCAGCGTTGGGAAGGGGAGGCGAGGTGGGTTGCTGGGTGCTTTTGTGAGAGATAGAGAGTGTTTCGTGGTTGTCTTTGATTTTTATTTTTGATTTTGATTTTTTTGTTTGCGTTTTACTTTTTTTTTTTAGTTTTAATTATTTTTTAAAAATAATTATAAAGATACTCAAGTGTATTCATAAAGTGCTAAATATTTCTAATTCTTATATCCGACATGCGTGTTTAATTTTTATTAAAAAAATTTTGTCGAACACTTTTAAATATGTCTGACATGTGTTCGTCGTGTGTCATTAACGTGACCGCGTCGAATACGTATCCAACAGACAACAACTTTACAAAGTGTTGTGTTCGTGCTATGTAGTGGTTCCCACTTTCAAATTTCTTTTTTTTTTTTTTTTTTAATTGCAACTTCATGCCCAAGCCGTTCCACATTATTTTTACAGCTTTCAATTTCTTTTTAATAGTAACTGTAAAACAAAATTTTACAAAAGGAATTGTAAGGAACGAGTATTAAAATTCATCGAACCTCTAATATACACCAGATGATTTTTATAACATTGAAGTTTAGTATGTTACAAATCAAGTGATCTAATGATAAAATTGTTAAATTGTTTACACAAAAAATTAGATATAAGATAATTATGTACCAAAAAAAAGATAATTAAAATTAATATAAATTAAAAATGATCTTCTTTCATCATTATTTAATCCTTGTCGCGATTATTAGTTCAACACACTTATGAATTATAAAGGATACCCGGTTACTAGATTGATTCTTAATCTCAAGGTTAGAACCATGATCATTAGTTAACACTCTCATAAATTCTAAACAAAATTTTGCAAAAAGAATTTAGAGTAACTATTAGTATAATTCAACGAACCTCTAATGTACACCTAATGATTTTTATAACATTGAAGTTTAGTGTAAACAAAGGAAAAAAAAAAAAAATTGAATTCAATGAATTCAATGGCCGGCGTTGCCAATTTTGAATTGGCAACGCCGGCCAAAGAAATTTTTTAAAGAAAAGATTCCTTTCCCATGTGATGTTCACATGGGAAAGGAACCCTATAAATAGACCCCTGCCCCTCAGTTCAAAAGACATTCAGCAAATCTGTAAATAGAAAAATCCAGAGAATTTGAGAGAAAAAGAAAATTTTGAAAATCTCTGAAGAAAATTCTTCCTTTTCTTACGTGCTTTTACTCTGCAGTATACTCTCCTAACTCTTTTTTGAGAGATATTTCAGGGATAAGGCCCAAAAAATTTGCTATTTCCATTTCCAAAGTTATTTTTAGATTTATATTTTCCGATCGCCCTAGATCTGAATTTATGATATAGATCTAAAAATATCAAATTACTACAAATCCGGCTGGGATTAAGACTCAAACGGCCCTCAGCAAAATCCAGGCAACTCATCCGAGAACAAGTCCCTTCGACCCTCGGTGAAATTAAGCCAGATCGGCTCAGATTAGGTCTCTGCGGTTCTTAACCGTAGTCAAAACGTCCAAATCAGATCCGGTTTCAGTCTACCCAGTTCAAGAAAAAGTCGTGGAGTTTATTTCTGTCAAGATCAAGCTCGTGCAGCCCTTGACGGAGTCAAAAAAGGAACACTAATCGGAGGATCTACGGAGATCGACCCCACGTAAATTTTCTTTTACTTTACAATTTTTATTTGTAATTTATTTTTGTATTTTCGAGTTTAATTGTTTTAGACTCGAAATTTACGCTTTACATTTAGTATGTTAAGAATCAAGTGATTTAGTAATAACACTCTTAAGCCGCTTACATGAAGGATTACTTTCATCATTGCTCAATGCTAGGTTTGAATATTAATCGTTAGGACTAATAGTTCAATGGTTTTACTACTAAATCATGTATTTAGTTTGAAAAGATACACTATTGGTTATTGAAGTGAACTTATAAAATTTATTTTTATTATTAAAATATCCCATTGTGAAATTTTTTATTTAAATCTAGGCCTATACTATTTTATTATATATTGAAATATGAAAAACTTGTTGCTTAATTTTGAAAGTGCGCAAAAATTCTATAAATTTGAATAATAATAGGTTTTACCTAAACAGTTATTTAAATTAGAAATTTTTTTATTCAAATATGTGACTATTTTATTTTTTATTGTATTTTTAGTACCTGGTTATCTAATTTGTGAGAATTGCATAAAAATGCTCGAAATTTGAATAAAGTCAGTATTAACTTAAGCAGTTACTAAATTGGAACAGTTTTCACTTAAACATAAGCCTATTTTACTTTATCTTGAGATGTCATTAATGTGCTATTTAACTTTGCAAAAATCACGTGAAAATCGTATAAATTTAAATAACAATAGGTTTTACTTAAACAATTACTCAAATCAGTCATTTTTTATTCAAATGTGAGACTATTTTAATTTTTATTGTATCTTCAGTAATTGCTTACTTAAGTTTTGAAAATTACATAAAAAGCCTTGAAATTTGAATAACTTTAGTGTTTACTTAAATAGTTACTAAAATGAGATATTTTTTTTATTTAAATCAAGGTCTATTTTACTTTATCTTGATATATCAGTAACTTATTACTTAGCTTTGCTGAAATTACGTAACAATTCTATAAGTTTGAATAACAATAGGTTTTAATTAGACAGTTAATTAAATCAGATATTTTTTATTAAATGTTGTACTATTTTACTTTTTATTGTATTTTCAGTAATTGGTTACGTAAATTGTGAAAATTACGTAAAAAGTCTTAAAATTTGGATACTTTAGTGTTTACTTAAGTAGTTACTAAATTGAGATATTTTTTAGTTAAACTTGCGTTGATTTTACTTAATCTTAATATAATAGTAATTTGTTACTTACCTTTGTTAAAATTACGTAACAATCTTATACATTTGAATAATAATAGGTTTTACTTAAGCGGTTACTTAAATTTTTATTTTTTTTTTCAGTAACTGATTACTTAAGTTGTGAAAATTACGTAAAAAGTCTTGAAATTTGAATGACTTTAGCGTTCACTTAAGCATTTACTAAAATGAGATTTTTTTTATTTAAACTTGGGCCTTTTTTTATTTAATCTTAATATAACAGTAACTTATTAGTTAACTTTGTTGAAATTACGTAACAATCGTATAAATTTGAATAACAATATGTTTTACTTAAGCAGTTACTTAAAATAGATATTATTTATTCAAATGTTGAACTATTTTACTTTTTATGGTATTTTTAGTAACTAGTTACTTAAGTTGTGAAAATTGCATAAAAAATCTTAAATTTTAAATAACAATAGCGTTCACATAAATAGTTACTAAAATGAGATATTTTTCACTTAAATATGGGCCTCGTTTACTTTATCTTGATATATCAATAACTTTATATTTAACTTTACTAAAATTGCATAACAATTCTATAAATTTGAATCACAATAGATTTTACTTAAGTAATTACTTAAATCAAACATTTTTTTATTCAAATGTTGGATTATTTCAAATGTTATTTTATTTTCAGTAATTGTTTACTCAACTTATGAAAATGATGTAAAAAGACTTGAAATTTGAATAATGTTAGTGGTTCATTTCAGCAGTCACTAAAATAAGAAATTTTTATTTCAATTTGAGTCTATTTCACTTTATATTGAAATATATAGTACTTGTTACTTAACTTTGCGGAAATCACATAATAATTCTATAAATTTCAATAACAATAGATTTTATTTAATTAGTTACTTAAATCAAATATTTTTTAATCAAACGAGTGATTATTTTACTTTTTATTGGATTTTTAGAAAATGTTTATTTAACTTGCAAAAATTGCTTTCGAAATTTGAAAATTGTTGGTATTCACTTAATCAGTTATTCAAAAAAAAAATTTTTTTAAGTCTTTTTTTTTTGTGTGATGATACAAATTACTTCTTGGCGCACAAAGAAAAAAAAGATCATAGTATTGAAAGTCAAATAATTGAAGATATGTTTTTTTAAAAAAATTATTTCTACATTTATTGTTAGTAACATCTTTTAGCCATTTTATAGTTGTTCTAATAAAATAAATGTTCAATAATTTGGAACATATGGATGAGCTTCTTAGTTAAAGTGGCATAGTATTATCTATTGGGAGAGAGTTGTGTGTGTAAGCACACACACGAGTGCTATGTCAAATCCTTTTGAATGTTATTCTTTACATTAATTATACAATGAGCAGCCAATGATGAAAAAATTGCATGATAATCATGTCAGATTCAACTTTGGGTTGACATAGTAAAATGAAGTGCTCGAACGAATTACCATAGTGACAACGTAAAGCAAAACTTAGCTTTGAACTCGTCATCTGGGGGTAGGTCTAAATCTTCTATAAGCTTTGAAACTTCGATGTTGGATTTTGTTAAATTAAACTCCTTTTGTACATCTGTGTATTTCCTCTAAAAATTTCCAACTTTGACTCCATTTGAAGAAAGTCTCATCTATTCAACTTCAACTACAAACAGTATCAACATTCTCTCATGCACATTCAAATATGAGGTACTTTAATCAAAATTTCGAGCTAAGAACTCGATCAATTTTTGATCTAGGTTAGTTACATGGAGCCTCATCATGCCACCAAACCCAAGTGAATTGATTGCCATCATCTTGGAACCATCAAAGGACTTTACTGTCTTAACGAATTGCAAAATTGAATACCTTGTTTGAAGATATTTCTAAAACATTCAACAAAGACAAAACAATCCACGTGAACAAGGCTACTAAATGGAAAATCCAATAAACAAGTAAATTTTAAAGGTACAACATACTTAATTTTGTGCATAGGCTTTGATCAGTACACGAAAGTAAGATTATCATTATTTTAAAAAAAAACAAAGATAACATTATTAAGGAGCTATTTTTGGCTTGCTACCATATATTAGACTATATTCTTACTTTTAAATTAAAATATTTCCACATATAGACAATTACAATAAAAAACCAATTTAAATTCCAACAATATCTGGCTAGGAAGCAACTTCCTAACAGTACTTCTTCCCCTATTTGCTCTATGTTCATATATGGAAAATGTACAAGAGCTAGAATTAGATATGAAAAATGTACAACTTTTTTCTTAAAGCAAAAGATTCGCGTGCTTCTTACAACAGAATTTGTATCATGACCATATATAAGATATAGATTGTATGCATATAATAGTATCATTATCCCTAGCTCTTTTATGATTGCTTTTTTTTTTTTTCAATATGCCTATTAATTTGCTTATAATCATCTTATATACATACTAGCTAATATAAGACATAGAGACAGAAATAATTAATTGGTAATGGACAAAACTTTCAACACAATATGGAGATTCTTTTGGACTTAACTTGAAACTTGACAACCTTTTTAAACTATGTTCCATTGGCATTGGTTATTTACCTTATAACGACTTGAGCTACTTGCAATCTTTAAACAAGAACAAGATCATCACCATACTTTACCATCTAAGGTCTTTTTTGTACACTTTCTCATCTTGCGTGCACTTGATCCAGCTTCCCATTGTCTCGAATTGACAGCTTTCTTTCTAAATCCCCAACAATTTTAAATTAATGACCAAATGTCAAATGCATTCAATGCTAAAAGGAGGACACTTGAACATGAAATGGTCTAAAGAAATAGATTCCAAATAGTTTGGCATCTACAGAAATATTTCTTTAAAAAATTGTAGGATTGCATTATCACAAGCATTGTTAACTCAATAAAAGTCAGTTTCTCAAGGCATAATGAAAAGGAAAAAGTTAGAAGCCTATATATCATATCATAAAAATGAGGAAAAATATAATTCTTGTAAGGAATTAAATCACACAAGTTTCACATCTCTCTCTCTAGGGATAAATCTGTGAGAAATCATCATTTTTTGAACCAGCTTTAGTATTTCTAGGATTATCATCCTGCTCACTAGCTCCTCCAACATCCTTCAACTCTTTCTGTTCACTCATTGTCAAACTACAACAAAGTGACACTAATTCTCTATAATAAAAAAATACCAAAAAACAGATAGCATTCTCTCCCTACAAACACATGCTCAAAAGCAAACACAAAAACCCCGTAATGCATATATGAACTGAAAAATAAAAAAGAACCACTGAACCAGAAAGCAACCACTATTGATTTGACTTGCAGACAACACATAAAATACTATACTCAAAGTGAATTAGAATCCCAACAAATAAAAAGCACTCCTTCTCCTTAAGAAATACCCTTTCAGCTTACCTATTGGTTTATAACAAATTTCCATCCAAAAAAATGACTAAATAGAAGAAAAATGCTATTATGTCATGACTGGGAAACGTAGATAAACTAGAGAATATCAAGGCTAGGTCTTGCTAATATTTCCTGGACCATAATTAATACATTGGTAGAAATAAAAAAGTACCAATACTACAATAGTACTGATGGAGAGTATTTTTGAATGTAGGATTGTTAAAGAGGATTGTTAAAGGGTCAGCCTTATGACATCTTGTTGCTAAATTGAAGTGTGATTAATTACATTGTCATTACAAGAATAATGATTTCTCAACACTATAATCCCTTTAATATTTTTTTAAATCATTTTCAAACGAACCAAAAGAAAAAGAACATAATTCTTGCCAATTTCTTCAGAAAATAATAACATAAAAGATAGTTAAAAAAATTTGAGAAATTTAGTAAAAAAAAACGCAAACAAAAGAAATCAAACCAATGACAAAGAAGAACAAACATATAATCGGATTGACGTTACATTATATGAATCATACCTTTTCACGAAACTTGAAAAGCCTATCAAAAATTGCAGTTTCAGGGACACCTAACATCTTGGGTTGCCTTCTCAAATTTTAGTCCCATAATGTTTAATATTTATCAGAATAGCCCACATTTTAACTTAACTTTCTTTGAATTACAATCTAGTCCCTAAAGTCTTATTATTTATCAAATTAATCCATAATTATTGATATTCAATTTTAAGCACGTTTTGAGACCCTAGCTTTCAATTATTTACAATCCAGTCCACTTTTACCTAAAATTTTCTATATCTGCAATTTGGCCTTCTACTTTCAAATATATACAAATTAGGCCCCATTTGTTTGAACTTTCTATATTTGCATTTTAGTCCTTCAACTTTCAAATATTTGTAATTTAATCCCATTTACATAAACTTTTTCTTACATTTTAGTTCTTCCACTTGCCATATTTACCAAACTTACCCTCTTGCACCTAAACTTTCCCGATTGTACACTTTAGTCCTCCAACTTCTAGTTTTATCAAATTGACCCACGTTTGCCTAAATTGTTCAATTAAGTCCAAAATCCTTAATTAAGCTTGTCTTAGTACCAATTAGTGCCAAATCACGTAATTAACACCTAATTAACCTAGATTAAGTTTCGATTCACATTCTCTCTCTTCTCTCTCTTTTGGCCAAATTCTCTCTCTTAATTTTCTCTCAATTTTCAAGCTAGATCATGTTAGAAATCTAGGTTTTAAGCATGGAAACAACATCAAAAAACTTCAAAAACAACAGTAAACATCAATTCATCAAGATTTGGAACCGAAACCATTCTCTCTCTTTCTCTCTAGCTGAAGTCCCTCTCTCTTTCTCTCCCCATTTTGGCCTAACCAAGCTTATAGAGCTGCAATACAAGTATGAATTCAACCCATTCACACTTCAAGCATATCAGCAAACCCTAATCCAACAACTTTTCATAACCAAATCACTTTCTCTCTCCTCTTACTCAATTCTTCCTTTTATCTTCTTCCTTTTTTTTTAAAAAAAATTTAACATTATTTAAATAATATTATATTATTATTTTAATAAAATATCTTATTTTATTATTATTTCAATAAAATATCCTTTCCTTTTTTTTCTTTTTACTTTCATTTTCTTATTTTAATTTAATTAATTTTAACCAATCCTAATCTTAGCTGTTAATCATGGTTTAGGGTTTAATTAGTCACAATTAACACTAGGGGCTGACTAATACACTTAAGGATTAATTAATCTCTATTAGTTTTAATTAATTATGATTAGGTCTCACTAATCATACTTAGTCTAAATTAATCATGCTTAAGCTTAATCTAGGTTTAAGTTAGGATTAACTTAACTTAAGCTTCCTTAAGACTAATTAAACTTGCTTAAAGTATAATTAAGTATCTCTTTTCACACTTTCCCTCATAAAATGAAATTTAGACTATTTACAGTAATTCAAAGTTTTCACTCCATGTTTCTTTTTTCTTTTCTGACGCAGTTTTCCCTAATGTATATTCTCGCCACAATACTTTTACTAATGAAGCTCTTTTATTCCTTAACCCCCTCTCTCTAACATAAACATTTTAATCATTCGCTCCTCGTACGACAAGTTAGCACTATATCTATGGTTTTGCAATTTAACACATGTGAAGGGTTGACACACATTTTCAAAGTACAGATATGTGAAAATTTTTGTAAATACCGACTTACGACAATGGATGAATTAATCTATCAGCTCAATTGATAATCAATCTTAACAAATATCGAAATTCCCTCAATATGTTAACAAATTGTCAATCTTATGTATATCTAATAATTGCTTGTTGAACTTCCGATAGTCCATACACGATTTCATTATCCCATCCTCTTTCTCCATTGCAAGTCATGTGCAATCCTAGGTTAAGTATTAGGGCAGTTGATTCTAGTCTAAAAACTTTTATGTTTGTATCCTAACAGTTTTGACTCAATTAGGACCTCTAATAAGATGCTGTTAGAGGTCCTACCGGGTAGTAATCCCAAAAATTTATCGAGAAATACATCAAAGAAAATTCCATACTCTCATGACTATCTCTGGTTTAAACCCCTTATTCCACTGGATTTTTGCTAGCATTGGCCAGAAATCCTTAACACCCTTTTTGGCCATCTTCCTTCTTCCTTCGCTAGCAGACATTGCGGGCAAGGATGAATCCTCGATGCAGTCCCAATTCAAAGCCAACCATTTCTAGAATGCTTGAAAGTTTACCTTTCTATCCTAATAACAAATAGTGGCACCATAGTTGGTCAGTCTAATTTGTACCAAAAACTACCTCGAACATCAATCTTGTGCTGCAATATTGACTATGCATCGATTCTTACTCTCAGATCAATATTGTTTGTGTCCCTCAACATATTAGCTGTCTCCCAAATTTCTCGGAATATCCTACCACACCATCTCTCCAAACATAAGTTTCAGGTGGAATTCCCAATTTATTTATTAATTATTAATTTATTTTTTTTGATTGACATATGGGACGCTCCCGACCAATTTTTCTTTATAGTTGCACTCCAATTTGATTTTCTCCAGTCTGGATTATTTAGTTTGCTTCTTCCTACAACTTGCATCATCCAAAATTAATTATAGGCTTCCAGACCAAAATCTTATGCGCCAGTTATAAGCCAGATTAATTCCTCACATATACACTTACCATCATTACCTTGCTCGTAATCTAAGCCTAATACTACACACCAAATTCCTTGCCTCCTTCATCTAGGCGTGTTATTCTCAAGCTACTATAAATTATTTCCTCTAATTTTTGGTTAACCCAGTAAGCATTTGATCTCTTCTAACATTTCTTCCACCAATCCAAGTCCATTAACAACACAATAAGTGTTTCCAAAATTTTCACTACATAACTATTAGGTATTGCAAGAAAAAAGAATTATATGCCTAAATGTGAAGTTTAGTGATCCCTTTCCAGCCTTTAACCTGGATGCAACGTTTACATCTGTTTCTCCAAATTTCATACCTAAATAATACTAGTTATTATTTTCTGCTGAGCCAAGTATGGTTTAGAAATTCTCACTATAAGAGTACATAAAGAAACATGAATTTGAGGAAATTAGGAATTCGAGGAAATTAGGAATTCAAGGAAATTGAGAATTTTTTGGAATCAAATCTCACAAAATCTTCGTTTAGGGATACTGAATGAATACAATTTTATTCCTCTCTGGCATATCAACAAAGGCACCAAGTTTACTCATTCTAAGCTAACTTGATACAATAGCACACAACAGCGGATCCCAAGAAACCATAGAATGTATATTCTCCTACAGAGTACAAAAGGAATGGTATATCAAAGAAAACCAAACTCGGATACAAGCTTTAATTCTCATTGCCATGTCCACAATATTTATTTTGTTCTTATTTTTTATTCATACTATGTGCACTCTCAAAATTCTATCGTATGCTACGATTCATCATATGGTACTAACATTGTATACTTTTCAAGTAAAGTCTCGAGTTCAACACCAAATTCTATAATAAGCGTGCTAAATGAAAATGAGTGTGCTAAATGTAGATGAGTGCGCAGCTCCTAAATTTATTATCATAGGGACGGTAGACTTAGAATTTTGAAATGTTACTATTTGTTATTGACTTCACATTCTGCTCAATTGGTACTTTGGTCATTGCAGATACCATTGATGGAACCCTAGGCGCTACCTTTAGGCAATTGATAAAAGTATGCCCAGGCTTTCAACATCTGTAGTTGACGTTTGTACCCAATAGACATTCCCTCCTATGCTGATTGCCACACTTTGGGCATCAGGGTTCGTTGTGTGTACTAATAACCGACATAACCCTTCCTCACTTGGTTTCCAATTCGCTTGGCCCCATCGCTGAAGCACCTAGTTTCCCTTGTTGTGCCAATAATCTCTCAGCATATGATAGTTCAAACACAGTTTTATTTTGTTAGAGTGAATCCAAAATTTCCTTTTCTATTCCATCAGCAAGAATCGCTCTATTGACCACTTTTGTGAATTCTCACATAATGAACATGAGAATTTTGAAAAAAGAGTTGCATACATATGAAAATTCTAAAATCTAATGGAATTAAAATTCTACTTTTAATAGAATATTAAGAAAGACTGCAATTATTATTAAAATCTTAATTCTATTAGAATACTGAGAAATATTATAATTATTGAGAATTCATTAAATTAAAAAATTCAAAAATACCAGAATTCAGATTTTGAGAATCCAAGCACCAGAGGCTGCCACCTAAGTATACGAATATTCTTTCTGCTTCTATAATTATATTCTATATATGGATAGATATATAGATATATAGATTAGACCAGCACATCACGTAAGTTTACTAAATTTATTGAAATTTTATTAATGCTTATGTTTTATTTAAGATGAAAAAAAACAAAAAGATAGTCAGTATAGAGTATTATTTTTTCATAAAAAATTAAAAATAATTTTTTTCTCTCTAAATTTGATGTAAATTAAGTTTACTTTTATTGTGAATTTAGATTTAATAAAACACACAATTAAATTAGATTGATTTTAGGAATGAGGAGTTTTGAGTAATTTTTTTCGTTCTTTTGATGAAATTGTTTTCTTCTTCCTTTTTAGGAACAAAATAGGTGAAAAAGAGGGTTGCAAGCATATAAAAATCCTAAGATCTATTGAAATAAATTCATAATTATACTACAATTATCGAAATCCTAATTCTATTAGAATAGTAAGAAATACCGTAATTATTGAGAATTTATTAAATTAAAAATTAAAAATTACAAAAATAAAGCTTTAAAGAATCCAAATACTAGAGGCTATCATGTAAGCATGTGAATTTTTTGTTACTCCAACACAACAAAAAATTAAGCATTGACCATATTTATTAAATTTATTGAAACTTTCATTAATGCTTATATTATATATATGATAAAAAAATAAAAAGACAGTCAAATATTGAGTATCATTTTTAAGAGTAAATTTTTCTATCTAAATTTGATGTAAATTATGTTTACTTTTACAAACAATTTATATTTTTATAAACATATAGCTAAATTTAATTTATTTTAGGGAAAAAAAAGGAGGAGATGTGAGTAATTTTTTCCTTTCTTTTGATGAAAAAGTTATTATTTTCTTTTTAAGAAAAAATAGGTGAATTTTTATAATGTAAAAAAATATTATTTTTTCTCACATAAAAATGCATATGACAATTCTAAAATCTATTGAAACTAAAATTCTAATTTTAATGAAATATATTAAGAAATCATAATTTTATTAGATACTAACTAACAATAGAATTGTTGAGAATTTATTAAATTAAAAAATTCAAAAATCCCAAAATTAAGCTTTTAAGAATCCAAGTATCAGAAGTTGTCACGTAAAAATATGAATTCTCTTTTTTTTTTTTTCATAATTACATTCCACTAGTAATAGACCTGCACAATATGTGAGTTTGATCATATTTGTTGACAATTTTATTTTTACTTTATTTGATTTAAAAGAAAAAAAAAATCTGTTTTGAGTATTATTTTTTAGGAATTTTATAAAATTTTTTCAAGAAAATAAAAGAGTTTTTTTTTTCTTCTTTAGAAATAAAAAAGAAAGACTTGGAAGCAATGTTTTTTCGTTTAATTTTTTCTCAAAATTTTAGCATAGTTCTTTTGCCCTTTCTAAAAAAGATAGGTAAATTTATGAGATTTAATTAATGTTTTTTTTTTCTTAAAAAGGATGATTCAAGAATAGTTTTTTCTTCTTTTTTATTATTTTATTTTAACATAAAATTTTATAGCTATAGAAATTTAATTATAGTAAAAGTCGAAATGAATTAATCAATAGAATTCATATTTGATTACAACTAAATTTATATTGATTAATTTATAGAATTCTAATTATTATTGTAATAAAATTTTCATAATTATAAAATATTTTAATATATTTTTATTTTGTGAATTTATAAGAAGTCGCCACTTGAAAGAGAAAAAAGCCGAGATTTTCTCTCTACTTCAACTTTTACTTTTAGTCACAATTTGAATATATTAAATAATAGAGTTCTTATTTGATTATAATTAAATTTATATTAATTGATTCACAGAACCCTGATTTTGATTATAATGAAATTTTCATAATTATAAAATATTTTAATATTATTTTTAGTTTACAAATTTATAAGAAGTTATCACATTGAAGAGAGAGAAAAACTCAATTTTTTTTTCTGATTTTCATTTTTATTTAAATACAGGTTAGCTGGACCTGCACAACATGCGGGTTTCTAATATTTTTTTAGAAAATAGTAATATTTATTCAATTAAATATTGAGGCATCATTTAATGTTTTATATATCTTTTATATATATATATATAGATATTCACCTTTATTGTGGAAAATTCTTAAGTAAATTATATTTTTTATATTCTACTATTTTTGTTGGGTTTGTTGTTCACGTGTTTCAGACTAATTGATACAAATCTAATTTGTGTACCATTATCATTTTTAAAAACATTATAAGTTGTATTAATTTTTGCACAAATACAGATGTTAAACATTGAAAATGTTATAATTGTTAAACTAAAAAAATCCATAAGATAATCATTGAGCAATTTTGATAGTTTTCTCATGTTCGTATTTAACAAAACTCTTCTTTTCAAAAAATAAAGAACATAAAATATGTGTAATAATGGAGACATTATTTAAATTTAAAAAAATAGCTAAAGAATCTATTATCATAAATAGGAAGATAAAGAGAGAGTGAAAGAATCTATGAAAAGGGCCCAAAAACTACCGCCGCTGCCACTGTGACTATCATCACGTGAGACTATCTTGGCCACCACCACATGATAAAATTGGCATCGTTTGACTCTACACTGCCGATCTACATGCACCTTCCACATTTCATCACAACGACGCCAAACCTTAGGCTATCTTCACCGAACTATCGGTTCTAATACTACTGTTGCGATTTTTCAAGGAAGTGCAATCCAATTACAAGTCGCACATACACAACTAATGGAAATAAAGATATATACGCGTACATAGAGATTTACGTGATTTAGTAACTTGCCAACATTTACGGATAGAGTACCATCTATTATTATGTGAGGAATACACCATACGACCAGGAACCCTCTGTTTGATACCCAAACCCAAATCCTTTGTACCCCTATCTCTCACACCAATAGGCTACTTGAGAACTACACTAGGAGATACTAGATACATCACCAGAGGCTATACACAGACTAGGACGTTAGCCCCTTAGTCAGACTCTTTCTACTTTCCTCTCATCTCTCTACTTCTCTCACCCTCTCTGTCTAACAAATTTACCGATTAATCCTTTTTAAAGGAATCATCAAGGAAATTAATTTGGTCACTATGGGAAAAGATTCTTTTCTAGTCTGATTTGGCCACTAAAGGAAAAATATTACATTTTAATTTTCCCATCCTACCACATGGCATGGATCCCAACAGATTAGTAGACAATATAGATGCATGCAAGCCATGAGAATCTTGGAGCATTTATAAAATTATGTGTTTATTCATTCACTTATATCAAGTGTTCCATTGAAATAGAATTCTATAAGCTTCGATTTTTCTTCATATAGAATAGCACGCCTAATAATCTATCCATGATAAACACTTATATGCTATTCTCTTAACTTTTTACTACTTTTGTTTTTCTTAGAAGAAGGAAAGAGTGTTACAATGTAAGACTTTTACGATATTACATCCTTTCAATAGGGTATAATTACGGATCACATCTGTCAGTTTCATAAATTACATAAAACATCTTAAACTATCCTTTCTGTAACAAAAAAAGTCCTCAATTAGTCTACCATTACCTGAAGTTGGATTTAATAACAAAAACACCTTTGAAATTGACACAAAGGTCTAAATTGCCCTTCCCTTATTCCAATTGACTATCAAGCCAAAAAAAATAACAAAGCTTGGTAGTCAACATTCTAAATTGTCTCAAAAGTACCGTAAACAATATACGAGTTGAAATAAAAGGAAAAAGGAAAATAAATAATTTTTCCCCAACTTCTAATTTGTATCCACCGCAATCCTATTCATCAACGTTGTACATTTTCACAAACCACATCAACAAACACATGACGGCAACTGACAGGGGATGGAGCAATCCAACTATCGGAGCTCACATTAGAGAATACCCCATGAAGCCAGTAATCCCTTTGATCATATGAATGATTATAGTACCCAACCTCCGAACCCTAAAGCTTCCTCTCTACCCACATCCTAAGGCCTCTTTGAAGCAGACATAGTTAATTTACCTTGTCTCCAACGACATTAGGTGGATGATGGAGAACTCTGGTAACTTCACCTTGGGTGAGTTCAACCACTGCTTGGTCGACCTTGGTTGTCCAATAAAGACTAATTGGAGACTTGAGAAATTAACAATGCATAAAGGGGCTTCTGTATGTTCAAATTGGAGAGTGGCTTTTCTTGAGCTTGAGCTTGAAGAGGAGGTTTGATTATGGTAAGGGTGATGATTTTGAAAACAGCCAAATAGATTGCTTAAAAAAAAAAAAAGGGAAAATTTAAGCCAAAGAGATTTTAGGGTTTGTTTTATATATACATGGGGCAATTTGGTATTTTCATAATTTCTATTAGCGTTCACTAACGTCCATTGGTCAAAAGATATTTTATAAAATTTATGAAACTGAAGGATGCGATCTATAATTATACCCTATTTACAGGATATAAATGGTAATTTACCTATAGTTTTTGAGCTCTTTGGTGATTGTCGTGTCTATGGACTTCGAATTGGGATGTGACCTCTTGATCAGAGAGGTTCCAAAAGGCAAAATATAGACAGTGTTGCAGGCGTTCTAGATATGTGCTTGGTTTGGACTTGTGGAGATCCAGTTGGTTTGATGCACGTGTGAATGGAAATGATATCTTATTTCAACATGGTGCAGGTTCATGTGTTGAAACGAAAGGATATGTTTGGAAGATGGTGATAAGAGTGGGAAGAAAAAAAAATCGCTCAGAAATCTGAAGGTTACAATTGCAGATCTAGGGTCAGGAAGGCTATAGGTAGAGAGGTCATCACTCGTAGACGATGGTAAAAATTTCCTTATTTGTTGTAGGACAAGATTTCCTCACTGTCTCGCTTTATTAAAATTTTTGGGATATTATATTTTGCTTGGGCATTGGCTTCCATGAGAGTAGTACAATTTACGTAGCATGATGTATCCTAAATTTGTATTGAGAAATTCTAACATGGTACAACTAGATAGTTTCACAGGAGGCCAGTGGAACTATGCAAATCACGTAAATGATGAAGTCCTGGGGGGAAGCAAAAATATCAATGATTATCTTCTAGTTGGGACTATTTTCCTAAGATCTCGAAAATAAGTTTTTTTTTTTTTTTTAAGCATGGTGCATAAGTGCTTTCAAGTTTAGACCATGATCTGAGGGAAATTCTTGTTAAGGGAGCACGTGTTTCGACACCCATCTTCAAAGCTGGTATGGTAAAGGTCAATGGTAATTTCTCCATCTAGATTTGAGGAGAAGGATTGATGTAGCTACACATGTTATTAGCCCGATAATTTAAACATGATTGTTTAGGATGTCTAGTTGGTATTGTAAGGCTAATGTCATTATTGTCTCTCTAAACACATGGTCTAGGTGGGAGATTGTTGGGTCCCATGTTGTGGGTTAGGAGAATTAAAAGGGAATATTTTCCTTCAGTGACAAAATTAGTTTCCTAGATGATCCCTTTAAAAAGTATCAATTGGTAAATGTGTCAGACAGAGATTATCAGATAAGCTGATAAAAGAGAAGAGAATAGAGAGAGTCAGGCTAGGGGACCGATCTACTGGTCTGCGTAGAGTCTTTGGTGATGTTTCCAGTGTCTCCTGCTATAGTTCTCGTGTAGTTTATAAACTGTGACATGGGGGTATATGAGATTTGGTTTTAAATATCAAACATAGGATTCCCTATTGTACAGTGTATTCCTCACATAATAATAAATGATATTTTCTGCGTAGACGTAGACAAGTTGCTGAACTACTTAAATCTCTATGTACGCATATTTGTCTTTATTTCCATTAGTTGTGTATGTGCAAGTTGTAATTGGATCGCGCTTTTTTGAGTGTGCAGGATTCAAAAAATCCCAACATAATCATGGTGGTGGCTGTGTCCAAGCAACGACCTTGGACTTTTCTTCAACAAAATAGCTCAAAAGAATTGCAGATATCAGTAGAGACTACCAGCTTTACATTTGGAGAGGAATAAAGCATACTATATTACAAAGGGAAAAACTTGGTGGGCAGAAGAAATTTCCCTACTGCATCCACATGCATTTTTTTTGTACAACCAAAACGATAAAAAGTGATACAAAAAGTATTACTGTTTTTTCTTTTCACATTTATCCCTTCTGATTGCACAAAACATGCTCGTGGTTGCACAAAAAAAAAAAAGGCGTGTGGAAGCAGTAAGGAAAATTCATTTGCCCAGGTAATGGAACCCTATTACAAAAACTATTTTTGATTAGGCGACTAAATAAAGATCCGAGGCGTTCCATGATGGCTTGTAAACTGGATGATCTCAACATTATCCCCGAATGGCAAACTCCGAATCGTAAGGACAAAACAATACAGAGATTGAAAAACATATAATCTCACGGTACAACATCATCAAATATACGATTGTTCCACTAATCATGTTTTCTATGTGAAACCAAGTTAGAAAATAGTAAAATGAATAATTATTTTATATGCTGATATCAGTTTCTCATAATTCCTTGCAAAAGTGCATTCTAGAGTGAGAAATTTATGTAAACTCAGCCTTTTTCAAACTTCATGGAAAAAAGAGAATACACAAAACTAATCTTGCTCCTAAAAGGTGTGCAACAGAAAGTTACCATATAAACCACCATGCTGCTGTCATATCAACCCAAAAAATATGGTACAAAGTTCTCAAAAGGTTGCCTTCAACATTTCATGAGCATCCTCATGCACAACTTGATAAAACGAATAACAAAACGCAACATTTTTCTACTTTGCCACAAGTACCAAAGATTTATCACATCACTTCCAATTGCCATGAGGAAAGAGAGAGAGAGACAGAGACAGAGACAGTACAGAGCACAAATCTTGAAGCACTTGATTACAATGATATTTTCTTAGAAATATTTGTTGAGATGAATTTTGTTTTCATATTAACAACTAAATACCGATCAACATAAGTCGCACACAACATCATCTCAATTCCCAGTAAAACAATGCACCCTTTAACATTTTTGGTCATATAGTCGGTCATCCCTCATGAGTAAAACAACATAATATAGACTATTTCTAAAGCAATCTATTTAGAAGACTCGGGAAATGAGGAAGATGGAATTGCTTGAAACAAACTAGTTGCTGATTAAAGAGGATACAAAAGAAAGGGAATAAGACTATTGATGAACAATATTATATACTGAGAATATATAATTTGGCACACGATGCTAAAGGTAACTATGCAAGATATTTCAAATTCTACTAGTTTCACAACTAACAAACATTAGTGTTTGTCCAATGGGATCATATAATGCTTGTGCTAACGATCTCATACTTCCAACCCCCAAATTTTTTTGTTCTTAAGTGCTTTACACGTCATTTCTATCTATTTATGAAAAGTAAAGAAATAACATACTTTTCTAGTTTTGACTAGAGGACACTAACCTCAACTATCACCTTTGCCTTCTTTTTCAACTTTCTAGCATCTTTCTCTAGCTTTCCATTGGTAGATTCTGGCTCTCTTTTTAACTTTTTATGATCAACTGTATCTATTTCCAAATCATTCTCTAGTGCAGCACTTGCCACAAAAAAGGCCAAAAACTGAAATTATATTTTGTACCTCACGTGCAAAAATGAAGCTTGTGAGCAACAGATGGACGATACAAAACAAATCATATACGAGTATCTAGAACCAAAAAGTGGTCAATTGGTTTGAGTCTTTCGACAGCCACTTTCTTTTTTTAAAAAAAAAAACAGAGAGATAAAAAAATGAAACTGAGCTCCATTTCATAATGACACAAAGAAAAAATGAAACTGCAATCAATGATCGAAAAGATCAAGTCATTAATGTAATAAGCTCTGCTCTTTGATGTTTAAAATTTTTCATTTGCACAAAAGAATTTCACAAGCAGTAAAAATTAACGGCAAAATACAGGTACAGGCTCATATGCATGTACTTTGAGGAACAAAGATGAACGTGTCACATCCGTATCCATAGAATTCTAGTTTGACTCATCTTTTTTAGTATGTATAGTTTACTTATAATATTACACGATAAAATAAGTGAAATCTGCTTAAAATAAAAAATAAAATAATAAATTTGTGTGGTGTGAGATTATAAGTGATTATACTCACACAAAACTAAGTAAAATTAGTAAGTACAACAACTTCATTAATTTTAGTTATAAAAAATAAATTAAAAACTTCTTTTAAAACTCTAGTTGCAGCAAGTACACAATGTATTTGACCTGTGGGTAAGTGATTTTGTGGTTTTGGCTTTTGATTTCATCTGTTAATAGAGAAGAGAAAACGAACGATTGGGTGAGGCTATCTCATTGAACTTGTTTTTTTTTTTTTGTCTGTCGGTAATTTTAATTTGGTTATTTTTTCATTTTTAATATTATGAAAATTGCTTTGTATTTACAACAAGATGTAAATGCCCAATAAACCTAATATCCATGTGGATATTCTCGCTTTTAAAAATATTGTTCATCTCAAACATATTACCTTATAGGCATGCCATAGAAGTAGAACTAACAGATCCTGTGAACCTTTGCTCAAGCAAGATAGATTTGATAAAAAAAATTTAACATGTAAGTCAAATTGTTACTATAAACTTACGATATATTTGTTAAAAAAATGAAAATTGTAAATAGTTTACAATATATATCCTTATAATAGTGAAAATATAGTTTTTATGTGGACAAATTATAAGCATATTTTGGTATTTCTACCAAAATTAATCTTCTGCATTTTTCAATAAATATGTCGAACATAATGCATATACCCTAAGGTTGGGATAAATTAGACTGATCAAGTATGGTGCCACTATTTGTTATTGGGATAGAAAGGCAAACTTTCAATCACTCTAGAAATGGTTGACTTGGAATTGGGACTACACCGAGGATTTGTCCTTGCCGGTAATGTCTGCTAGCGAAGGAAAAAGGATGATGGCCAAAAAGGGTGTCAAGGATTTTTGGCCAGTGCTAGCAAAGACCCAGTGGAACAAGCAGTTAAAACTAGAGATAGTCATGATAGTATGGGATTTTCTTTCATGTATTTTTCGATAAATTGTCGGGGTTACTATCCAGTAGGGAAATATAACTCATAATCGATGAGAAGCATCATATTGGAGGTTCTGATTGAATCAAAAGTGTTAGGATACAAACATAAAAGTTGTTAGACTAGTAATTATCCTAGGATTGCACACAACTTGTAATGGAGAAAGAGGACGGGATAATGAAATCCTGTATGGACTATCAGAAGTTCAACAAGCAACTGTTACACATATGTAAAATTGACAATTTGTTAACATATTTCGAGAATTTGGATATTCTATAAGATTGATTATTGATCGAGCTGATAAATTAACTCACCCATTGTCGTAAGTTGGTATGTACAAAAATTTTCACATATATGTACTTTGAAAATGCGTTTTAAACTCTTCGAATGTATTAAGATACAAAACCATGGATATAATGCTAACCTGTTGTATGAGGAGCGACCGATTAAAATTTTAGGTTAGAAAGAGAGGTGGGCTGAGGAATAAAAAGCTTCATTAGTAAAAGTATTATAGTGAGAACATGCATTAGGGGAAGCTGCGTTGGAAAAGGAAAAGGAAACATGGAGTGAAAACTTTGAATTACTGTAGGTAGTCTAAATTTCATTTTATGAGGGAAAGTGTAAAAATTGACACTTAATTATACTTTAAGTAAGCTTAATTAGTCTTAAGCAAGCTTACGTTAAGTTAATCCTAACTCTAACCTAAATTAAGCTTAAGCATGATTAATTTAGACTAAGTGTGATTAGTGCGACCTAATCATAATTAATTAACACTAATTGATATTAATTAAACTTAAGAGTAATTAGCTAGCCCCTAGTGTTAATTGTGATTAATTAAACCCTAAACCATAATTAACGGCTAAGATTGGGATTAAATAAATTAATTAAATTAAAATAAGAAAATGAAAATAAAAAGAAAAAAATAAAAAGATAATTTATTGAAATAATAATAAAATAAGATATTTTATTAAAATAATAATAAAACATTATTAAAATAATGTTAAATATTGTTATTTAAAAAAATAAAGAGGAAGAAGATAAAAAGAAGAATCGAGTATGTTGTAGGGAAACGAAGAGAGGGAAGAGAGAGAAGAGCAAGGAGAGAGAATGTGAAAAACAAAAAAAAAAAGATAAAGAAATCAAATTTTTGAGCCAAAGGTACCTGCACAAAGAGGAGAATTTTCTACACAAGTATGCGTGTCCTGTGAGTAGTTGTGCAATTATTATCACAAGCTTGTCTATTTTTGAATGTTTTATTGTTTGATTTTTGTATTTGTTGAATTTTCATTTTTTGATGAATTTTTGAGGTTTGAGCATGTTATTGGATGGTTACGAAGTTGTTTATGTGTTTGGTTGCTTGATTTGCATGATTTGTCGAGGAAAAAGAAATGAAGAGGGAGAGAGAAAGTTCGGCCATGTTGGAAGAAAAAATTCATACTTGTATTGTAACTCTATAAGCTTGGTTAGGCCAAAATGAAAAGAAAAAAAGAGAGAGAGAGAGGGAGAGGCTAGAGAGAAATAGAGAGACAAATGGTTTCGGTTCCAAATCTTGATGAATTGATGGTTGTTGTTGTGTTTGAAATGTTTTGATGTTGCTTCCACACTTAAAACCTAGATTTCTAACATGATCTAGCTTGAAAATTGAGAGAAAATTAAGAGAAAGAATTTGGCCTAAAGAGAGAGATGAGAGAGAATGTGAATTGAAACTTAATATAGCTTAATTAGGTGTTAATTACATGATTTGGCACTAATTGATACTTAAACAAGCTTAATTAAGGATTTTGAACTTAATTCAACAATTTAGGCAAACATGGATCAATTTGATAAAAGTGGAAGTTGGCCGACTAAAGTGAGCGATCAGAAAAGTTTAGGTGCAAGAGGGTAAGTTCGATAAATATGGAGAGTAGAGGGGCTAAAATGTAATTATGGAAAAGCTTATGTAAATGGGAATTAAATTGGAAATATTTGGAAGTTGTGGGACTAAAATGAAAATATGGAAAGTTTGGACAAATGAGGCTTGATTTGTATATATTTGAAAGTAGATGGCCAAATTGCAAATACAGAAAACTTTAGGTAAGAGTGGACTGGATTGTAAATAATTTAATGTTAGGGTCCCGAAACATGATTAAAATTGAATATTAGTAATTATGGATTAATTTGATAGATAATAAGACTTTAAGGACTAGACTGTAATTTAAAGCAAGTTAGGGTAAAATGTGAGCTAATTTGATAAATATAAAGCAATGAGGGATTAAAATAAAAGTTTGATAGGTTAAAAGTGAGAACGAACGAACTCGGGGAAAATGTCAAAATCGAAGGACTAAAATGTAATTTAAGATAACTACGAGAAAGGAATGAAGGAATTAAGTAAGGTTACTTGCCTTACAAGGCAAGGTACGACAATCAGACCTTGATGGCCGATCACGATGATAGTAACGTTTAAAAATGGAAAAGGTGGGAAGGAATTAGATTGCATGAGAATTTTATGTTATTACATGTTTTTATTATACATTTGTACTTGATGAAGCATAAGCAAGCATACAAGGCATGCTCATGAGGATTTTATAAATGCATGAAAGGTTTTTGAAAGATAGCTCACGAGCATACAAATGTTTTCATGATGGACTGGGCATATGCCACAGTGCCCCCCAAGTAATGGATGATCCTCCTAGCAGGAGTACAAATGAAAAAAAAATGAATATATCAAACAGATTAATAGTGATGACCGTAGTTTGGACAAAGTTCTGTATGCCAATGATTCTAGGGTACTTGCAAATAGAAAAGAATTTATTCACGACATGCATGACATGAAAAATGGAAAATCGGAAAGCAAAGAATGAAACGGAAAAAGAAAGGTCGTAAGAATGAGCAATTATGATACCTATGTTTAAAAGAAAAGAAGAAAAGAAATGTACGTTTTTGAAAAAAATTAACGAATAAAGGGAAAAAGGGATATGACATTACACACCATGATTGACTTTACTCACTGAGTATTTTATACTCACTTGCCTTGTGATAACAAAGAACAATCGATTTTGCAGTCATGATGCTTCCATGAGCCCACGGCTTTAAAAGACAAAGAGTAGGGAATATGAGTACAAGATAGAAGATGAGTTTATACCTGACAAAGTAGACTAGTGAATATGTAAATAAGTGTGCAATCGAAGTATGGTGTGACTGGACGATTTCTAGTGGGTAGCTAATAAGTGACCTTCCCCGTGTATCTCGGTGTCTGGTTGTGTCAAATACATTTTGCGTAATAAATAAGTACCATTTTTTGCTACAAGATAATGAGTAATTAATAAAATATCAATATCGTACTTTAATGTACACGATTACTTACTTGACGATCTGAAAGAGATTAAGATAAGATGATGGCACTTATTGACCAAGTCCATAGGAGTTGGTGGGAAATTCGAAGATTAGGTAGAGTGGTACCCGTTAGAGTGGTACCCGTTAATATGACGAAGGGCATTACAGTTGGCGGTATCAAAGTGAGTCGAGTAGAATGGGCTCTTGGACTACATAAGGTGACTTTGCACGTACTCATATGTGGAAATTTTTAAAGGTGTGTTGCATTAAAATTTTGTTGCTTGTATGTGATCAAAATGTCTATATGTGTTGAATGTTATACAAAAAAGATAAATTGTTGTACTTCAAAGCTTGTGTGTAGATTGTCTTGTGTACCTTGAATGCATATGCATGAGCATATAGACACGTGCACGCATATGTCAATACTAAAATTAATAATTCAAGATATTAGAACGTAATGCCTCGAACAAAGAGAGAGGACAGTAGCAGTGAAGGGAATATAGAGGATAGGTTGACAAGAATGACGAAACAACAGAAACGTATATTGTTGACCCACGTCTACCTCCTGCTGCCCCAACAAGGTTCGACATATATGAGCAATTTCAAAAGATAAAACCAAAGGACTTAGAGTAGTTGTTCAACACATCTGCGTGTCTTGTGAGTAGTTGTTTAATTGTTATCATAAGCTTTTTTATTTTTTAATGTTTTATTGTTTATTTTTGTATTTGATGAATTTTGATGTTTTTGATGAATTTTTGTGGTTTGAATGTTTTATTGGATGGTTGCGAAGTTGTTTATGTTTTTGGTTGCTGGATTTGCATGTTTGGTTGAGAAAAAAAATGAAGAAAGAGGGAGAGAGAGGCCATGTTGAAAGAGGAGAGAGAAAGTGATTTGTTTGTTGGAAGTTGATGGATTAGGGTTTGTTAATATGTTTGAAGTGCGAATGGGTTGAATTCATACTTGAATTTGAACCAAAATGAAGAATGAAAGAGAGAGAGAGAGAAAGACATAGAGGGAGGGATTTCAACGTTTGACATATATAAGCAATTTCAAAGGATGGATTCAAGAGTTTATTTTATGACAAACATTTCAATAAGGATGTGTGAGCTCAAACGGTTAGAGAGTTCCTGGAATTGAAACAAAGCTCTATGCTAGTTAATGAATATGCAAGAAAATTTGAGAAGGGATATAGGTATGAACTGTTCATTGCACATAATGAAGAAGAAAAGGTTGATCATTTCTTGCAGCACGTTACGCCAAGAATAAGAGAGATGTAATCATGTCACTATAGGAGACTTCACAAAAGCGGTTAAAAGAGTGATTATGGCTGATCAGATAGAAAAGAAAATGTTGGATTCACTCTAACAAAATAAAACTGTGTTTGAACCGTTATATGTTGAGATATTTGTAGCGCAAAAAGGAAAACGAGGTGCT
Organism: Carallia pectinifolia; assembly: GCA_037832335.1. Lineage (NCBI taxonomy): Eukaryota > Viridiplantae > Streptophyta > Magnoliopsida > Malpighiales > Rhizophoraceae > Carallia > Carallia pectinifolia. The sequence continues at coordinate 16,922,192 of CM075453.1, forward strand.
CCAACTATGGGGCCAAGCGAATTGGAGACTAAGCAGGCAATAGTTATGTCAGTTACTAATACCCACAATGAACCCTTGTGTCTGCAGTATGGCAAGTAGTATAAGAGGGAATGTCCATTGGGTACAAACATCAGCTACTGACATGGAAAGCCATGACATTTTTTTATCAATTGCCCATATACAGCATCTAGGGTTACACCAAGGGTATCTACCATGACCACAGTACAAACCGAGCTAAAAGAGAAGGCTATAACAAATGGTAACATATTAAAATTCTAAATCTACTGTCCCTATGGTAATAAATTTAGGAGCTACACACTCATATGCATATAGCACACTTATTTGCATTTACCATGCTTATTAGAGAATTTGGTGTTGAACTTGATAGTTTACTTGAATGGTATAAAATATTAGAGGCATATGATGAATCGTAGGAAATGATAGAATTTTAAGAGCGTACCTAGCACGAACAAAAAATAGGAACGAAATAAATATTAAAGAGAGGACAATGGGAATTTAAGCTTGTATCTGAGTTTGGTTTTAGACAACCCTCAACATTATATCAAGAAATTTTAAAACTACACTACAAACTCAACAAGTTTCCTTAATTGTGTATTTTTTCCCCACAATCTTGTATTAATTTTTTTAAAATATGAATTAATTTAAATAAAAATACATGAATTAAAATATATTTTCTATTTTTATTACATATATTAATATGTTAATTTTTAATCTTACTTTACATTAATTTGTCAATAATATATATTAAATCTACAAGTATTTGTATTCTACTATATACATATATATAATATTTGTACTTTACATTACACTTTATATATTATTATTTTATATATATAATATTAAATACTGATTTTATCAGTTCAACCACCGGTTCAATCACGGTTAAAGTGGTTCAACTGGTTAAACTTTGAACCTCTGAACTTTTTAGTTCAATGACCGATTCGGTTCTTAAAAGCTTATTTACTCATAATCTTATACCGTACAGCAAGTGAGATCCATTTGAAATTAAAAAATAAAAAAATAATTTTATATGATATAAAATTATAAATATATTTTACTCATAAAAAAAAAGTAAAATTAGCAAGTACCACTTGTATTCTTTCATTGTTGTTTTTTTTTTTTTGAGCAATTATTCTTTCCTTGCTCTTAATAGCAATAGAATTTCAAATTTCACTTAAAAAAATAATATAAGTTAGATATAATATTGTCGCCAAATGCATGAAAGGCTTGGGTTGGTATACACCATCTGAACGAAAATATCTCGTCATTGTTATTTAATTCTACGCTCTTTAATTGATTTAAAAATTTCTGAATTTTTATTTTTATGAATAAAAGGAAACTAATTTTAATACCCATGCTACGCGCGGTTGTCTATATGACCGATAAGAAAATATACAATGAAGCAGAGAAAAAGAACATGTCTAACATTTTAAAGAGTTGCTTAGCACAATGAGAGGATAAAAGAAAAAGAGTGCAATTACATATCCCGGGACTTTTGTCCTGGGATTTTGTGCCGAATGAAACCACAGCTGTTATTTTTGAAACTGCGACTGATATTTTTGAAATGTAAAAATAACAACTGATTCAAAAATATCAGTTCTAGTTTCAAAAATAACAGTTCCAGTTTCATTCGGCACATAATTCGGCACAAAAAACATCGGCCCACCAACATTTATTCAAAGAAAAATTAGTCCTAAACATTTATGCATAAGTATGTGATACAAGTAAAAAAATTCATGCCTAAATTTTGCATGCACTGTAACAAATGCTAAAATTAGAGGAAAAAATAAGAGATATCTCTAGGAATGGACATTAATTTGTTAATCATTCTACAAGTCAGCTTTTCATATTTTGACATAAATGTGGAGCAAAAAGAACATATTGATCTGGGCAACATATATTTCAAGTGGAATATAAATGTTATAGAGTTTAGCATGGTTCAATCGGATAAAAGTTTTTGCTTAAGCTTTTGCTTTCTTAGCTCCCTTACTGCCTCTTCAACCTCTGCAATTGCAACTTTTCCAGCTACTGCTGTTGCCTCAAGGGCAAACATGCCCCTAATTTTTTATAGTTCATGATTACTCTTCTCCAGTTTTGTAGAATCCTCATGCTTTTTATCTAGAAGCAAAAGAGGTGAACTTCTTTTTCTTTTAGAGACTGTCGAACAAGGTCCAATCATGTACTTGTTTTTCATCTGTTAACAGAGATACGAAGACAATTCACCTAACCGGCCATCACAAGATCCCTTTCTTTTTTAATTGTAGCATTAATAAAAGGTCAACAAACATGTGCTACAATGAATTGTCTCCAAATCTTTTATATATTATAAATGCATTAAGATCATTCGCACCTAGTGTTTTAAATTGAAATGTTTTTAAGGTTATATACTTAATGCATTTTTTCTGTCATTCATCGGTGCCAAAAAAAATTAATGTCCCAAAAACATTTAACATGATACATTTTAACATTGCAGGGAGAGGATATGGTTTTTTTCTTTTTTTTTTCACATTGCAGGTAGATGATCCTAATTTAAGTAATCTCAATAGCTTAATAATGACTATGCATGTTCTTGAGTTTCATTCTACCTTTGAAGAGTTATCACCTTGATCAATTTTCCATTTGCTGCCAAAATCTTTAATTTTCCAGCCAACAGCTTTCTAAGATTCTGAGGTGCTACGTATTTGTCCTACAAAATTCATGAGCAGATAATGCTAGAATCAGTTCCAATACAGTCATTGTGATTCACAAAAATGTGCATAAAAATATTATGTCTATTGGACTTGATCATTTAGGTTGCTCTTTTCTCATAAAAGGGAAAAAGAATCCTAAGAATGATTTTTCTGCAACATCATAACAGAAAATGGAGCAAGTGTGAAGACTAAAAGGTCGAGTGGAAGGAAGCCTACTACTTGTGAGAAACTGGAATTTATTTTTCTAATGTACAATCTGTAGGTACTGAATGCGTCCTGTAGCTTGGACCGTTTAGAAATACGACTTGTACCATTAAAATTCCCCAAAACCATAATGAAGGTTGTAGAGTAGTTGTGCCTCTAAATATAAAGCTATTGAAGTCCTGTCAGAACAATTGGGCTCCTTCAAAGTGGTAATGGCCTTTAGTAATAGACTATCCAACTTGCATCCAAAATAGTAAGTCTCATGAAATCATTCATCGATTTCATTAAGCAAAACCAAGACAGACATTTGTTCCCACAACTATCATTTCATGGCCTCGAGAAGTTATAGTTTCGAGCTTATTTTCTCAAGAAAAATACAGGCTAGACTAAATATGCCAATTAAGGTTATAATAAACTTTGCAGATAAAGACAATTAAGGTCATTGGATAAATAATCTATACTAAGTGCTATTTTTGTTAGGAATTAGGGGATTGTTAATCAGATTAACACACAACGGAAATATAAATTTAAAATTTTGATTCCTAAGATTAGATGGATTGCTTGTTAAATATAATTACAATCTAAGTTAGGAGAAAGAATTGTTAACGCGATTGTTTTCAATTCTTCTTCTCTTTCAGGCCTATCGGCGAGTTGTCACAAACCACTACTGTCCAAACATTCGACTTCTAACAGTATCCACACAGGAACTGAGAGAAACAACTGTCTTAAACCTAGACCTTTTAGGAAAAGGAGAGAGAGAAGGGCAAAGTTAAGGAATAGTACTAACTCTGAATGATCACAAAGCCGTATATTAACCTTATGAGATTCTATTTATAGAGAACTTAGATTATACAAGCTTAGTGTAATTTCTCATAAATTACGCTTTAATCTTTATAAATTCGAATATCGTACATTTGACCCTAAAGTTTCCCAAACCTTTCAATCAAGTCCAACTAAATCTCATTTTACGTTTCTCACCAAATTCCCTATTGTGTATCACCTATTAGAAATGACAACAAAATATAAATTATAATCCCAAAGGATTTGATAAATTAAACTCCTTTAATTTATCATTAATTCTCTAATTAATTCATTTATATCCATATATCAAGATTGATGCCTAGCAATGTATCATGACCACCCAAATGTCAGGACTGTCGAAGTGGTTTGACTAATTCCTTCAGTCCACGGTCTCTTAGTGTAATTCAATCCTTTTATCATCCAAATATTCCAATTAGATATAAAGTATGGAATTAGTGTCTACTAAATATTGTTTAATTATATTTGTTCTGAAATATTAATAAGATCATTGACTTATTAATGATATCATAACTTCTTATAATCTTCATTCTACCTTATGCAAGGATTTCTTAAATTAATACTTATTAAGAATTGTAGAACATTCTCTCCTATAATTACTTTAGCATAACGAATTCTTTATTGATCACTCAACTATCTCTATATAGTTCATGATATACCCAATGCTTACAAGTGATCCTTGGTTAGGACAACCTAAAAATAAGATCAAAACATATCAATTTATATATGAGATACCTTGGCAATCTCTAATTGAAGGATCACTTGCATTACGATCACATGAGAAATTCCTCAGACACACAAGTAACGTTCCATTTGGAAATTCTCACAGCGACTCAATTTAGTGAACTTGTTCAACTAACAAGCGCCCACATATTTGTTCAAGTATCTTTATACTTCAATTTATGAGATCGACTGTTTTCTTCACATGAAAGAAACATAACATGTACCAGTCTCACGACTCCATCAATGTCTTGTTTTGATGGCGTATCGACTAGGAGTATTTAAAAACAATACTTTAATACAACAGGTATCTTATAATTATGATGTTATCATTATTACCTATGCAATGTATATTTATTTCATGGACTTTATTTTTAGAGTTTATCGATGATCATATCTTGTATATAAACAATACTAAAGATAAAGAATGCCTTTAATTGATTAATAATATGCATGAAATTATATCCTCATTGGTAACCAATACATTGGCTACTAGGGCATACACTAACAACTTTCTCATCAGGAAAAAATAAAATCTAAATTTACATCTTATCTTAGCCACCAATTAGTAACTTTTGTGGATGTGTACTCCAAAATTAACATAATATTCAGATATTAGACCATTCTATCCTAAATGACTTCTCTGGTTGGCACGAAAGTCATCAACCAAAAGCACAAACCTATTACCTTGGTTCAAAGAAAGGTGCTTGGATATTGAGGGCTCCTCAATTTCTAAACAAGAAAATGAACACCAACAAACTAAAAAACATGTGAACCTAGTCCATCAATTTTTCATTTTACCCACAATCTGATTCCTAATAGATGTCACCACAAAATTTAACTCCAAGTTTGGTACAACAACAACAACAGGAATGTAACCATACAAATATTTCTTTTGAAACACCAATTCCTTAATGTTCCATTATAGATTGCAAGCAGCTTAGCAACAAAAACTTCATCATTGCTTTGATGGACAATGGTTACGACTTTGCTGTTATCACAACGCTTTGGAATATGTGGACTCCTCTTAAGTGCAAGCTTAGCTTTTTGCCCAGATCCCCATATAGCAGTCACATTAATATTTTTCCATTTATCTTGCCACAATATAACTACAATATCAATGCACCATAGTAAACCACCTGGATGAGATAGAGAAGGCAAGAGAGAAATTATTTGTAAACAATCAAGATTCCTTTAAAAATATGACATCCAAACAAATCAAATTACTTCTAGCTATAGGTGTGTCCATCATAAATAACTTGAGGTCAACATTTTGAACATAAATGCAACGCGACACTAAACTAAGGATGAGCGGAGGAAGCTAGATTCTATGGACGAACGGGGTCTTTTGGTATTCCTCGTTGAAGGAATGATCGCTGAAAGTGAGATTGTGTGTTGACGCATGATCATCGAAGAGTAATAGTCACGAAGGGCACATGGTGGGATCGCTGTGCAAATTTTCTAGATGTTCCATCTTCCTTATCTCTATCCTATTGCCCATTTGCTAAGCGCCCATTTTTTAGCTTCCATTTGGTGGTTCCCCATTTTCAATCCCTCTGTCTCAGCTCTCTCAAAATGGCAACCTTTTGTACTGTGAGAAGAAGATATAACAATTGAATAACTCATTAATCTCAATTCCATAACAGAAGAAGAATGATATTTAAAGAGATTTTGCCTAATCAAATTCTCCTACCCTTTCAACTTTCAATCTTTACATCCTCTAGTTGTTTGATCATTACACTTCCACTTTGTTGTGGCCAAGGAGACATTGAAATGCATTTGTGTTGAGGTTATGAAGAGAGAGAAGCAACAGGGGAAAAAGAGGTAAAAATGAAGGATAAACCCCCCAGCTAGTGTGTGTGTGTGTGTGTGTGTTAGGTGGTTAGTAAAAAAAATTGAACATTAAATTTCATTAGAAATGGTGTTTGGTTGGAATTCAAGTCACACCACACTTTTGGAGTATTATGTCACATCAAGGGAAAATAATTCTTATCAATTGCAAGAGTTTGGCAAAGTAACTCTCTGAATGAGAGCCTTTAAGCTGTGAGTGTAGGGTTTGGCCTTCGTGTGAGAGTCTTACCTCCAAACTTAGTGTCTTTGTCTTTTCTCCCTTCTTTCCCGTTTTACTTCTTGTTCTTTTCCTTTTGTTTTCCATAGCTACCTCTTTAGGGAAGACAAACAGTAACAATGATAAGGGTTGTGAATGGGGATACTCAGTCCTCAAAGGGTTTTCATCTTCTTGGCTGCCTATGGACGAAAAGGTCATTCAATATAAGGGCTCTTTATAACACTATGAATTTGCTTTGGAAGCCAAAACATGCAATAGAGGCTACAGAGCTTGATAAAAATCTATTTTGTTTTCACTTCATAAGTGTTAAGGATCGCCAGAGTGTTATTGAGAATGCACCTTGGATCTTTGACAAACATGTTTTAATCCTAAAAGAACTGGTGGATGATGAGCAACCAACAAAGGTTCAATTATTTAAGGCACTGTTTTGGGTAAGGCCTTATGATTTGCCTATCAATGCTAAGATGTGCTTAATGGCTATGGCTTTTGGAAATAAGATCAACTCCTTTTTGGAGGTTGATAATTCGCTTTTGGGACGATGGGGCCAATATCTTTGCTTCAAGGTCCGATTTGATGCTCGAAATCAGTTATTAATTGAGTCCAAAATCAGATTGAAGAATGGAATAACTCTCTGGATTAATTTTAAATATGAAAGACTACCAAATTTTTGTTATTCATGTGGTTGTGTTGGCCATTTGAATAAGGACAGTAATACGACCGACAATGATAAAGCAAGTTCAGGAGGTAGCATTAAGCCCAATTCTGTGTTTGATGAACATCTTTGGGCATCTCTAAGGAAAAGTTTTGGGACAAGGGTCAACACGGAGGACACGAAGTCAAGCCAGGATGCATCTACCAAAGTACCAGCAAGCTTGAACTATTTATTTGAGAACCCACTTGCTCAATTTGGTGGCCTGAAATCGGTGTCGAAAGTTGTGGTCGATGGCAGCATCTAGGTTGGGTCATTTGATGATTCTATTGACGTCCATGATCACAATACTGGATTAGCATAGGAGATTGGGGAATGGGTTTGAAATGCCAGTTGAAGGAACGACAAGTTGGGGGAGAAAATCTCAATAGCCAATTTGAAACTGCAAAGATGGCACTAAATAAGCAATAGAGTAAGCATGTAGATACTGTACACAATGGTGATGAGCTGGAGTCTTTAATGCACAGTGATATAGACAACTTAAAGTTATTGGGTCCACATGTTGCAAAAGACGAATATGGTTAAGGTATATTGCAAGACAAAGAATTAAATGGGAATCAAATTCCGAGTGGGCCTGTACACCAATATTGGAAAAAACCAATATGGCCATGAAAAATTTTCATGTGGACAAATGGAAGAGCTGCGAATGAATGTATCAGGGAGCATTTGGATAGAGCATTTGCAAACCTAGGATTCTTGGATCTTTTCCAATATACCAGTGTCAAAATTTTCCCTCAGTCGTCATAAGGTTTTCATCTTCTTGGCTGCCTATAGACGGAGAGGTCGTTCAATATAAGGGCTCTTTATAACACCATGAATTTGCTTTGGAAGCCAAAACATGCAATAGAGGCTACAGAGCTTAATAAAAATCTATTTTGTTTTGACTTCATAAGTGTTAAGGATAGCCAGAGCGTTATTGAGAATGCACCTTGGATCTTTGACAAACATGTTTTAATCCTGAAAGAAGTGGTGGATGATGAGCAACCAACAAAAGTTCAATTATTTAAGGCACCGTTTTGGGTAAGCGCTTATGATCTGCCTGTCAATGCTATGATGTGCTTAACGGCTATGGCTTTTCGAAATAAGATCAACTCCTTTTTGGAGGTTGATAATTCGCTTTTGGGACGATGGGGCCAATATCTCTACTTCAAGGTCTGATTTGATGTTCGGAATCAGTTGTTAATTGAGTCCAAAATCAGATTGAAGAATGGAATAACTCTCTGGATTAATTTTAAATATGAAAGACTACCAAATTTTTGTTATTCATGTGGTTGTATTGGCCATTTGAATAAGGACTGTAATACGACCGACAATGATGAAGCAAGTTCAGGAGGTAGCATTAAGCCCAATTCTGTGTTTGATGAACATCTTTAGGCATCTCTAAGGAAAAGGTTTGGGACAAGGGTCAACATGGAGGATACGAAGTCAAGCCAGGATGCATCTACCAGAGTACTAGCAAGCTTGAACTATTTATTTGAGAACCCACTTACCTAGTCTGGTGGCCTGAAATCAGTGCCAAAAGTTGGGGTCAATGGCAGCGTCTAGGTTGGGTCATTTGATGATTCTATTGACGTCCATGATCACAATGCTAGATTAGCAAAGGAGATTGGGGAATGGGTTTGAAACTGCCAGTTGGAGGAACAACAAGTTGGGGGAGAAAATCTCAGTAGCCAATTCGAAACTGCAAAGGTAGCACTAAATAAGCAATAGAGTAAGCATGTAGATACTATACACAATGGTGATGAGCTAGAGTCTTTATTGCATAGTGATATAGACAACTTAAAGTTAGTGGGTTCACATGTTGCAAAAGACCAATATGGTCAAAGTCTATTGTGAGACAAAGAGTTAAATGGAAATCAAATTCCAAGTGGGCCTGCACACCAATATTGGAAAAAACCAATATGGCCATGAAAAATTTTCATGTGGACAAATGGAAAAGCTGCGAATGAATGTATCATGGAGCATTTGGATAGAGCATTTGCAAACTTAGGATTCTTGGATCTTTTCCAATATACCAGTGTCAAAAATTTGCCCATGTTTGGCTATAATCACAATCCAATCTTTATTTCTTTTGAACCAGTCATTTTGTCTGGGCAGTCATAAAAAAAAATTTTAGGTTTGAAAGAATGTGAGCACGTGAACCAAGTTATGAGTAGGAGGTTGAGGGAGCATAAGAGTCTACCCGACTTAGAGTTCCGCCAAAAGACTTCATGTTATATGTGGATATATGTAGCAAAAGTTGCTAAGGTCAGAACATCGTTCCTTTTGGGCACATTAATTCTACCATCCAAAGGAAAATATACGATCAAGCTAAATTAGAACAACTTCTTCCCACGAGTAAAAATCTTGAGGCACTCTTTAATTTATGAGCTGAAATTGATGATCTTTCAAGAAAGAAGAGATGATGTGAGCCCAATGCTCAAGAATTTCATGATTGACAGAGGGGGATTCAAATACATCTTTTTTTCATGGTAAAGCTTCGAGTCGGAAATGGCGAAACTTTGTTAAACAAGTTGTTGATGGGAGCAGTCGGGTCTGGAATACAGAAGAGGACATTGTGGCTTGCATGATTGCTCATTTTGCTAACCTTTTTTGCTCCGAGGGAAGCATAGACATGCAAGCTGTTCTTGAGGTCGTGAGTCTGAAGATTGCCCAACATATGCATGACGATTTGACGAGTGTTTTCTCAGGAAGAGGTATATAAAGCCTTGTCACAAATGCGTTCTAACAAAGCACCTAGTCCAAATAGTTTACCTCATTTCTTTTACTAGAAGTATTGGCTGATTGTAAGAGATGTGGTGGTGGAGGAGGTCCTAGGCATATTGAATAACAATATCCTACTTATATTAATCATACTTATATTTTCCTAATACCGAAGGTCTATTCCCCAAGCACTATTCTGACTTCCAACCAATAAGTCTCTGCAATGTCATTTACAAATTGGTGTCAAAGTTTTTGTTTATCAGTTGAAACAGGTGCTTCCGCACATTATCTCCGATTTGCAACTGGCCTTTATACTAGGAAGATTAATAATAATTAATTCCCTTACAGCCTATGAAATTTTTTACAATAAAAAAAATATGTATTAGGGAAAAAGGGACTATATGGCTTTGAAGCTAAACAAGAGTAAGACTTATAACAGGATTGAACGAGTTTTTCTAGAAGGGATAATGTTGAAATTGGGTTTTGCAGACAGATAGGTGCATTTAATCATCCATTGTATTTCCTTGGCCTTCTTTTCCTTGGTGGTTAATTCCAAACCTCAGCAAATCTTTTGTCCTTTCGTGGCTTGCACTAAGGTGACCCACATCTCACCTTATCTATTCTTAGCATATGCTGAAGGCTTGTCTTATCTGATAAGCACAGGAGCGAGGCATGGTGCTGTCTATGGAATCAAGGTATGTCGTAGTGCCCCGAAAGTTACTCATTTATCTTTTGTTGATGACAGTCTATTGTTCTCTTTTGCCATTGTTGAGGAGGCTAACAGGTTGAAGGATATGTTACGTGTATGAATGGGCATTAGGCCAGAAAGTTAACTTGAATAAGACTGAGCTCTCCTTCAATCACAGTGTCTCTCATGAGATGCTAAACTCTATTCAATAGTGTTTTACAGTGATAGCTATCAGCACAATAGAAATATCTCGGCCTCCCCATGAACATTAGTTATTTGAAGAAAAAGGCCTTTAGTCAGATTCTGGACAAAGTTAGAAAGAGAGTATTGGGTTAGGATGAGAATAAGCTGTCGAGAGCAAGCAAGGAGGTGCTCGTTAAGTTTGTTTTATAGGCTATCCCTACTTACCTAATGAGTTGTTTTTGCTTCCAATTTCACTATGCTCAGAGTCGATGGTCAATAAATTTTGGTGGGGAAGCTTTGAATTCCGTCGAAAAATCTGTTGGTTAACTTGGGACAAGATGACGACATCGAAGCAAGAGGGCAGTCTAGGATTTAAGGATTTCAAGGAGTTCAATATGGCCATGCTAGGTAAGTAGGCGTGGCAGCTGTTATCTTGTCAGGATTCTTTACTGGCAAAAATTCTAAAAGTTCGCTACTACCGTGATAAATCTTTTATAGAGGCCGATTTGGGAATATATCCAAGTTACACATGACGAAGTATCCATGAGGCTCACTTCCTCCTGCTTAAGGGACTTCGATGGCAGGTTGGCGATGGAGGTAGTATCCACATCTAGGATGACCCATGGTTGTTGTGTCAAGCTGGCCTCCATATGCTCACACTAAGAGGTCAGACTTGAATTTTGTGGCATCTTTAATTAATGCTAACACCAAAACGTAGCGAGTTGGGGTAGTGAGGGAGTTGTTTAGGTTGTCAAAGTGTGAGCAAATCCTAGCTTTTCCACTTAGATATCGAGCTCCCCCGAATAAGCTCATATGGCACTATAGTCAAATTGGCAAGTTTATTGTGAAGAGTGCATATATGGTGGCAAAGAATAGCAAGACTTTTTTTGGGGTTGGTACATTTGCATATAATAATGCTAAAAGTTGGAGGAGACTGTGGGCTCTAAATATTCCAACAAAAATCAAACATTTCACCTGGGGGTGCTTAAGGGTATACTTTCGACTAATGTGATGCTTGTATAGAGAGGCTTGTCTATTGATGTGGTCAATGGCAGCATCTAGGTTGGGTCATTTGATGATTCTATTGATGTCCATGATCACAATGTTGGATTAGCATAGGAGATTGGGGAATGGGTTTGAAATTGCCAGTTAGAGGAACAACAAGTTGGGGGAGAAAATCTCGGTAGCCAATTTGAAACTGCAAAGGTGGCACATTCCAGCATTGCTCCTTGCCCAGCTAAGTCGCAAGTTTAATGATGTAGCACATTCCTCGCCCGTTTAGTTGTTGACAATTTTTCTGTTTTTTTATCTTTAGAGCTTTTTTTAAACCATGTTTATGAGTTGGTCCAAGAAGATGTAAGACTTTTCTCTGATGAATAAATTATATGTCATCTTTCTTGCTCAAAAAAGATAGAAAGGAAAATAATTCTTTCTATTTTATGTCCCATTTTTTAATTGTTTTTTGCTATTAAGTGAATTTATTACTAAAAGACCCAATATGTAGTAAAACACATTAAAAATTGAATAAAACACATCGAAATTGAGTAACTTCAGGAGAATTCAACAAATAATTTTATTTTTTTAATTTTCTTTGTAATTAAGTAATGTATTACTCAAATATCTTATGCTGTGTTTAGATTGTTAGAAAGTAGTAAGAAATAAATTTATGAGAAAATAAAGTTATTTGGACTGATGAGAAGGTTGTGAGAAAAAAAATGATAGGAAAGAAAATAAATAGCAATTTGTGAGAGAAAAAATAAAAGTTTGTTATTTAGATTGATAAGAAAATTGTGAGAAAAGAAAAATTGTAAAAAAATATCACAGTAACGATGATACTTTTTTAACTAAAATTTTCCAATCATTTTCTTTTCTCATTAAATTCTCTCAAACTAAACACACCATTAGATCTAGTAGAATGCTATAAAATTAGAAAACCTTGAAATTAAATAAATGATCAATTTCTGAAGATTTACACAATTTTCATATCTTGAGTAACTTATTGATTTAAATTCCAAAATTACATAGCTCATTCAAATTGTGTAAAACAAGCGCTGTTGAGTACTCGGTTTCTGGCTATTTTACTCAATTTCTTAAGTTTCTAGTCAGTGTCAGCTTTGAATTAATGGGTTTCTTTAAAGTCTTAAATGTATAAATTGGTTTTAAATTGTGCAAAACACATCAAATTAAGTAATTGCTTAATTTGCAAACTATTTCACTCAATTTTGAGTAATGAATTTTTTTTTTTTTTTCCTTTATTGTTTTAAAAAAATTTTTTTTTTCTTGGTTGATACTCAGTTTGAAGCTGCTCTTTTCAATTTCATAAGATTTTACCAAAATTTAATATTGAGGTCCACTTAAATGAAACTAAGTACCATTTTGTTACTCTAATGTTTCAATCCAATTCACTGCCACTCATGTAGACTATAGTTTGGTGTATCTTGCCTTTAGTATGCCAGGTCGTCACTTTCCTTGGAACCCTTCTTGTTTGTAATCTAAATTTTCATTCTACTTGTTGTAAAGCAACAAAATCTCATTCACTTATAACGAAAGAAAGATGTTCAATCCTACTTTACAACTACTGCAAAACAAGTACTAGGGGTTCGTGTGCGCAGGGAACTTGGATCGTGTGGATTATCTCGAACATCATGCATATAATCCCTAAGCTTAAGGGTTATCCAAAGTAATTCTTGCGCAAATTTCTTTGCTATCACATAGTCCCTGCAGCCCTCCTCCCCATAACCGCCGGCCGCCAGTTGTTGCTGCCTTCTTTACAACTGCCAGCTGATGCTGCCTCTACCCCCCACTGTTCGCAACACAGCACCGACACAACTATTAAGGCCCTTCGCGTAGGATGCAATGTAAGAGCCCAGCGGGACTGCCCTTGTGATGCGCCATGTCCACGCACTGCCATAGATATCATCTGTTGCGGAGGCTGCTTGCGGATACCGGAGAGCACGGTGTAGCAGGTTTGATGTGTGCGCGAATGCTGAAGATAGCGCCGATCGATTCACTTGTACGAGTTCCTCGTGTCCGTCCCTGAGGTTGCCATCCATTATCTTTTCAGCCATTGCCATTGCAAACTGGTACTTTCTTGAGCTCGCTGTTATCTCATTCAATAGTCCAAGGACCTGCTCCATACAACAAATATATATATATAGGGTGGCGGTATTTACACGCCCATTTTAACATCTTACACGCAAATGGAGTACAGCTCATCACAAGAAGACAAAAAATTTGCACTTTTCAATTTCTCTCCTCTCTTTCCAATTTATCATCTCTTAACATTTTCTCTCCAAACAACAAAGCACGGAGCACCCAGATTAATAAAAAAGTTCAATTTCTAACTTTGTTCATCGTCCATTCTCTTACATACATATAAATATGTTATAAAATATTCTTTACATATTTAATATAAGGACTACTATCTAAAACAAAAAAACAACTAATCCATGTCAAAAGTTGGAGTTCAATTTGTAATTTTGTTCGTTCCCTACTCTTTTACCTACATATAAATACTTAAGTTTGTCAATAAAAAATTTACTAAAAGTAGACTTCTAACCGCTACTGAACCAACAAAATTTTTGTATATATATTTACCAAGACAAAGACAATTTGCTGCTCCATATCAATGATCATTGTCCAATTACTGAAAAAATTCTACATAGATTAATAGAGTTGGTGAAATTAATTAGTTATATAATATAATAACAAGAAAATGAGTACATATTGAAAAGTTACATCAAAGAAAAACTATTAAAAATTTCTACTATAAAATAGTACTTTAATTAAAGTCAAATGAAACATTCAGATCCACTAAATTCAAGTGATCATCTCTCCATGTTGAGGTAGAGGTCATGTAAGAAGGATTTGTTTCAACATTATTACCAATATTTTGAAACATTCGACTATTACGTCCAGAATCTTTACATACACCACACTTTCGTACATTCTCCACAATCTCAAATGTTAAAGGATCTGATTCAGAAACTTGACATCGATAAGTACCTCCTCTATCACACCCAATTGTCACATACTTATTAAGTTTTGAGTTTTTGATAGATGTTGCATACCCTTGCAGCAAGGCAAGACTACGTACCGATTCAAGTAAACTTTCTCGATTTTAGAATTGCATTTGTGCAAGCTCTAACACTTGATTCATTGAAACTGCATTATCTTGGTCTTCTGCATTCAACATTTGAAAGTTTACATTCTCTAAGTCATCTACTTTGTTGGCATTCAGTTCATTCATATTGAAGGTAATGAGAAAATGATAGTTTCCACCTAAAAGGAAAAATAATAAATTTCAATTTTTTTGAATAAAAATTTTAATATGATTTATTGGTACATACGTCATAAATTTTTTCTCACCGTATGATATCAATGTTCTCAGAACCGAACCGGTTATTGAACCGGAAAGCTGAGAGCTTCAAGGTTCAACCGGTAAAACCGCGGTTAAACCGGTAAAACCGGTATTTAATATTAAATATATAAAAATTAAATTTTTATATAATTTATATAATTATATAAAATGTTATATTATATAAGAATGATAATAAATATTTAAAATAAAGTGTATTTTAAGAATTATATTAATATTTACATACATTAAAGATATTACAATTAGTATATTTAACAAACTATAATTTATAAAAATTAATTCAAAAAATAATATTTATAAATAGTGATTAAATATTAATTTTTAAATTTAAAGATTAAATTGAAAATTTTAATCAATTGATGACTAAATTAAAATTTTTAGTTAAAATTAAAGTTTTAATTATAATTTAGATAAAGTTTTGGGTTAAATTATAATTTAAAATTTTTTGGTTTAAATTACCAGTTCAACCGGTCCCGATTTTCCCGGTTTTCCCGGTTTTTGACCCGGGTTCCGATTTTTGACCGGTTTTTCTAATTTTTGACTGGTTTTTTTCGGTTTGATCCGAATTCCATTTTTAGACTCGAACCGGACCGAACGTAGGAGCGGTTCTCAATTTTTTCGGTTGAACCGATCGGTCCGGTCTGATTCTTAATTCCATATATGTTATTAGTCAAGATAACGAAAGTCACAAACATTTTGCTTTTCCATATTATAATTTTTTGCTACTCTCGCATTAACGAGTCTCTAATCTAACTTCAACTCTAATTGCTGTATTCATTAGATAAAACCAAATTATAGACTTTCTTTAATACAGGAAAACCAAATATAAATGAAAAAGAAAAGAAAGTTGGGAGGTTGAATAGTTTGAGGCGATGAACTAACTATTTAATTGACTAATTCAATGACGTTTGGTTGGAAGCTTAAAATTTTCGAAGACGATGGCTTTAGGATTCTGGAGACAAAGGACAGAGTGCAGGAGCAAGAGGCCAAGAGTAAAGAATAAAGAGTGAAGTGAAGTGGAGAAAGAGTAAAGCGAAAAAGTGAGAGATGCTAAATTGAAAAGAGAAAAGAGAAATTGAAAGGTGTAAATTTTTTGTCTTCTTGTGATGAGCTGTACTCCATTTTCGTGTAAGCAGTCAAAATGGGCGTGTAAATATCGCCACTCATATATATATAATACAAATACAAATACGCGCGCCAACAAGGGATAATTAAATGGCGGAACCTATTACCTATTATATAAAATAGTTTGTTATTAACAGTAACTTTTTATCTTCCATTTTATAATCACCCATCAAAAATTAATATAACAATACTTTTTAATAATAAATTTATTATATATTTAACTTTTAACTTTTTAATAGTCAATTAACATACATATGAGCAATTGTGAAAAAGAAAATAAAAACAACATTAACTAACAAAATCCTTATATAGAATATCCTAGTTTTTAAATGGTCGAAACTATTAGCATCAAGCTCCGGGCTGCTGCTTCTCTTTTTAAATGTGGTCAGTAAGGCAATCACTATGCCATCTCTCAATTACATATGATCACAATTATAACCACATTTATTGTGGTATTACAATAGAGCCCATGCTCAATTATGAATAATTTGGAAACTATACTTTCATTTGTTTTTTGTGGAATGACTGCCCTTTTGTTTTGGAAAAGCTTATTGATTTGAGAATCTAGTCATTTAGAACCTATTTCAACTAAACAAAAGGAACTTTTGTTTAACCAAAAAACTGAATTGATAAAATATTCTTTTAGCAATTCTCATTGATTACTTTTAAAAAAATTAAAACAAAAAACTGAATTGTTATTTTATGTTTGTAACTTTTGGCTTCTTAGGAATAAGACAAATAGTTTGTCCTAATCTTAACATGCAATACCGTTAACTATTTGACTTGAGGACTACATCTTAAAATTAAAAGCTACAGCCCCACCATTCAATTTACTAAAGAACTCGTCTTTGCTCGAGCTAGCAACTAATTAGGCATATAATTACCAAAGAACTCGCATTTCATTTTCCTGCTTCTCTGTTTTTTCGCTTTTATGTCTCGTTAATTGGTTTTTTCATAATGTGTTTTGTCAAGTGCCATGCTTCCCGGAATAACCTGAGAAAAAGGTTATTGGATTCTGAAAATGCAAGCTTCTGTAGAATTATTTGATTCACCTCAATTCATGGCGCGATGGCAAGACGACTTGTCCATATACGGAGCGATTGATGCATTCACGCAACATGCAAAGCGCTCGTAAAATCAGTGGAGTCTTCCGCAAACAACTTTGTTTTTAAATGAATTCCATAGATTTATTTTGTCTTTTATAATAAAATAAGCGAATTTCGATTTTGACTCCCTTTTTACAGTAAGTGTAAATTATTTATAATTTTACACTACATAATAAGTGAGGTTCACTTATATAAAAAAAATTAAAAATAATATTTGAATGGTGTTAAAACATGAATTAGTTTTACTCATACAAAAAAAAGGAGTAAAATTAGCAAGTACCTTATAATAAATGGTCTCAAAATTTTGGCCAAGAAAAAAAACATTGTCTAAGAGTTATAGAAGATAAAACTTTTTCCAAAATTTAAGCCGCTGTAAAAATTATTAAAATGAATAAGAAGAAGAAAATTAACTAGGGACAAAACACACTAACATATGAAACGTTTGTTGTTCATTAATTGGAATTTGAAAATTTTTAATTTAACTCTTTTTTTTTTTTTGTAAGTGTAATAATCAGCCTACATAATGCGTAGGAGTTGTGATGACTTCGAAAACATCTGTTCTTCCCATTGACAGGCACATTGGTCATCAGCTGACTTTGGTCAATCTCTTCTAACAAGAAAGTGAAATTTTTTTCTCTTAATTTGTTCAAATCATCGGTTATCCGTATGTACAAACTCGAAACTTATGGATGAGATTTAATCATATACACTTCAGAACCGAGAGACATCAATGTGCGGCAGCAAACACATTAACAAACAATTTAAAAAAATCCCTACACGCTTGAACTTTCATAAATAAAATCCAATGTTATATTTCGTCTACCACTTAATAAAAATATACAATAACATAAATGCGTGAGGCTGTGGCCCGTATGACAGAAATTTCATATTACTCTCAGAAAGGTGCCATGCTATAATTACTGGAAAGGAAAAAGTTAAGGGACAGCCAAAAAATTTCGCTTTTAACGTGTCAAAGACCCGCCTATGTGACGGAACTTATGCTCTGTTTGGCTGTGAAGGAAAAGAAAAAAAAAATGAAAAGATATTATTTTTTATTTTTTTTATTTATTTTTTATTAATTCAAACAATTAAATTTTATTTTTTCTTTCACAAATTACTATTTATTTTTTTTATACAACTTTTTAATCACTATTTTTTATTAATTATAATATTATTATTATTATATTACTTTTTATTTATTTTATTTTTTTACTACTCGCTGTGATTTGAAACACATCATTAACGATGGAAGGTATCAACCAATGTTAATACCAGGTGTTAAATATCAATACCCTCTTCCCTATGTTCTTAGGACATCCTACAAGTGATGTGGAGGCCTTTAATGGTGGTGCTTAATTACATGCAATGTACTGCATCTGCGTGCAAGAGAAACCACGTGTTTGGCTCCCTGTTTACTCACGGATACGTGTCATCTTGTTGGTGTCTGTATATTCATACGCATCATCGTGGAGCTGCTTACCGCTACAAGAAAATGACAACCAAATTAAAAGACCAACATTTGTCATTATTAGTCATAGGCGGATTGAAGAAATATTTTTTTAATAGGAATAAAGTTTATATATACATTTGCCAAAAAAACAAAAACAAAAACAAAATCATCTTATAAATTTGTAGGGACAAAAAAAATGTCGGTGAAAGTAAAAATAATATGTTAATAAGAACAACAAAACTGAAGTGAAGTATTCATTTTTTTTTTTTCTTTTCAGTAGGAGCAATTTTCCCCAAAACTATTAAGCTATCTTCGGCCCTGATTAGTCAGTCTTATGATCTGAGCTAATGACATTTGCGGCGGTTGTAATCAAATTAAAATTACCACCATCATAGTTAGCATTGTAAACATGGGATACTTAACCACCCTCTACATTCTGCTAATTAGTTAAAAGTAGAAGGGAAAAAAAATGTCCTCTATTATGTAGGCAATCTTACAAATTAAGTAAAGGAATTAAAGCATACAATACACTAATAATTAATTCATGATCCAACATATATTTATTAGCCAGTTTAATTAGAAGTTGATTTATGAAAGGAATTCATTTCTTCATCATTGTATGATCAGTTTGATGGATTATTAGAATTGCTATCGACATAGATATGAACTCGATCAAAGGTTTCATCGGAAAAGAAAAATAATCTCAATCAAAGGGCCTTACAGTTAATTTAATTTAAGTAACTAATATATATATATATATATATATAATCTGTATGTATAAACTACTTACAGGGGTGAGCGCTCTGCCGAGACCCTAAACTGAAGGTCCATCGAAATCCTCATACAGCTCAATCAAATCCATTCAAGAAACATGTGAAGTTGTTGATGGCAACGATGATGAAGGCCTCCAACTTGAGAGAGTGAAAAGGAAAAGGGCATAAGAAAATAAGTTAAAATTTGGATATCTCAAAAGTTATGAACAATTAGTAGTATTAAATTATAACTTTTAAAAGAAAAATTTTATTTGTTAAAAATAATTACAACAATATTCAGGCGTGTCTGTGGTGTGTGATACATTTGTACTTCCCATCACCAGTACGGGTGTCCAAATTTTTTTCAAAAAAAGCTTTTGGCAGACACTTCTAATCATGTCGGATACGTATCCGCCGCGTGTCCGTAACAGATATGTATCTGACAAGCAGTACCACTTATTTTTTGAGTGTTCGTGTTTCGAAGTGTATCAGTATTGTGTCCATCTTTTGAAATCTTAACACTGTGTTTGCATAAATTCTTCGAGGAGGGAAGAGTGAAAGAGGAAAAGTGGAGGAGATGATTATTGTAGAAGAAGAATGTTTTATATCATCTCTTATAGAAAGGAGAAAAATATAAATTCTTTTATTTGTAAAAAAGTAAAAAGTGAGGGAAGAAAATAAAATATATTGAAATATCAATTTTACCATTCATAATAAATTCTATTTAAATATTTTATTTAGGTAAAATTGTAATTTTTAAATTGTAACAGAGGTAATTGAGTTATTTAATAAATTTAATAATGAAACCAACAACTTTCTTTCTATTTTTGAGATGATTGATTTTGATGAATTAAGGAGGATTAGAGATATTAAAAACTTTTATCCCTCTCACTTTTCAAATATTTATACAATACAATAATTTACTTTAATTCTCTCTTTTTTTTTCCCTCTATCTCTTTTTCCTCTTTCCAAACACAATGTAATTTTTTTGTTTTAAGACTTCACTTTGAGCTCAAATCTGAATGTGATCTAATGAGACAACATGGGAGGGTGGCTTGCTATTCATGAGGGCTTGATTTTTGGGGGCTTTTTCTTTTCTTTGCTCTTTTTATCTGTTGTTCATGCTCTTATTTTTAATCCTTTCAATTCGGTTAATTTTTAAATTTTCTAGCTTTAAATTTTTAATCATCTAGTTTTAAATTTTTTTAATTTGGTAAATTTTTTAATTTATCATATTATGAATTGCATTTGGGTTGGGCAAACAAATGAATAGTTGGCTTGATTTATACAAAGCTGGGTAGGCCCAAGTTTAGGTGGCTCCAACGTGAAAAGTAGTTGATGTCCAAATCACACACCGTGCCACATCAGTATACGATGCCATCAAATTACGATTTTTGTTAAGACCATTTAACAGTGGGATAGATATAATAGGAAAAAAAAAATTACGCATAGACCAAATTGTTAGTTTTAAAAGGTAAGGATATATACTACTAATTTGTTTTAGGTGTAACTGTCCACCAACAAAACACTAAGCCGAGGGAATTGGCATGTCCCCATGAACTAGTTTCACTCTGTTTATGAATTAAAAATTCCAAGTTCAAGAGTCCAATTCTGTGTCGGGAAGGTATTAAATTTTTTGAACGCTCTTCTTAACACAATATTAGTTTTCTAAAAAAGCACTAAAACCTCTCTCAAATTCTTTTTTGTTTATTATCATCATAAGGAAATTTGTTGCAAACTAAAGTGTAGCTTTGATTTAAGACAAGTCAAAAGAGAATGGCATCAATTTTAATTTGGACATTTCTAATGTAAATTTAAAAATGCTTCAATTAAGAAATTGACCAAATTTGCATGATAAATGGGAAAACATTAAGTTTAAATTTTTTTAAACAAAATTGCATTTCATGTTCTAATTAAATGTTTTCGTTAAAAATATTTCTCACAATATGTATTAAATGTATATTATTTTCACAATATCTTTCCGTTAAAAATTTAACAATGGAATTCAAAGCAACCATAGAAACATTTATTAAAACTTTTTTATATTATCTTTACTCTCATATTTTCTTTATAAAACGATTAAAAGCCCCAATGTGGGCCAAATTTATAGTGTATAATATATACACAGTGATACAAATGTACTTAATATTTAGTCACTATTTTTATGAATATAATAGATATAGATTTTACATCTCAGATGACTAAATCCACACTTAATTTTTTTGGGTTAATATACAAAAGTACTATGAAATTTGCAATTTTTTTTTCACAAATCGACCATTAAAAATTAACAATTTAGCATTCATAAAAGATTTTTTCGTACATTTTTAGATAACGAACAAAGCACATGCATGGTAATTCAATTCTAGATAGGACAAAAAGTCCATATATCTTGTCCACTAAGGCAATGGAGAAGGTGATGGAAGCGTGTCATAGGTGAAAACGTGTGAGATCAACGGCCAAGCCACGAAGTTCACGTCACAGCTCATAATTTAACACAAAAGACATTTGTATAGCAGCTAAGAATATCCTCTAAAAATATAAAGTCCATTGCCGTAAAAAGTCACAGAGTTGGGGAAATTGTCACGCATGTTAGAGGGTCAACAGTAACAAAGTTTATAATGATTCGCTTTTCTTTACATAATAGCACTTTAATTAAATTGATACTGTATTTCGTTTGTCAATAATAATATAAAGTCGCGCTTTTTATCTTATACAAAATTTATTTTAGATGTCTCCTTAAAATAAGGAAATTCTACTCAAAAATAATTTTGTATAGAGTAAGTGTAGAGTAAAAAAAAGTATAATTTTATTCTTATTACACAAATATATTAGATGGTAGACCGGAAACAATTATTGCATAATAGATCAATTATTTGTATAACTAAATAATTAGTATTCGTAATAAAATATTGATAACAAATATATTTATTTTTTTATAAATATTAATTATTTAATTATACAAATCTATTGATCGATTGTATTTTAATTATTCTCTGTTAGTAATTTTTTTTATCAATGGGTATTTTTTTTTTTATAACAAAACTCTTCTCGTATGACATGGCATCTAGATGGGGTTATAGACTTATAGACTAAGTTTTTTGTGCTATATAAAGACCATACGGGATACTCCGATCAAAATAGACCAATTCAGCTATGATAATAGGGTCGAAATTTCTAACTATTAATTAATAGTCAGTGAAGAATTTATTATTTATTTTTTCTTGAGGAAACTGCAAAGAATTTGTTATTTGAAAAAAATGTAAAATATTTGTGGTGGACCCCAAAGCCAACTGCTTCGGCATTCAAAATCCCTCCAGCTACAAAGCTTTATGCGGACTTCTGCAATTCCCAATCCCATGGTCCCTGATGACAGTCTTCCATGGGCGATCCGCAGGAAAAAATCCGTGAAAGCAAACCCAAAGCTACCCGCCGCCACTTTCTGGGTGGTTGCTTGGGAATCTCCTGGGGAAGCTCATCAGCATCAATTTCCCAGAAGAAGAAATTACTGGTCCACCAGCAGCAGCCGGCAGCTGATCATTGTTATAGCAAGCAAGAAAAGTCAACAGGGTTTTCCTGGTCAACTACAAGATTTTCCAGGAATTACAAGCATGGCACCAAAACCTTCCCCGTCGATGCATCTCTAGCGTCCGAAAGGAAGATGAAGATGAAGATGAATTATAATAAAATCGAGAATAAAAGAATTCATGCCAAAAAGAAGTCAAAATTGGAGGGGAAATCTAATGATGATAAGGTTTCATCATCAAACGGACAATATATTCGTGCTGCTGCCTCATCATCATCAGCAGTCCAGAATCGGCCTTCAGACACTGCAAAAGTAGTTACTTCCAATGAAGCATCAGAGGAGGAGAAGCCTCAAGAAGAGGTATGTTGTAAAACACAAACATGCCTCACTAGTTGTTATCGGAAACCAGCCACATAAATATTATGAGTACCAATGAACATTATTTTTCTCACACTTAATTAGCAATTTTTATGGCCGGAAATTGTTGTCTAAATTTTTGGTAGAAATGATTTTCTGAAAAAAAAAAAAAAAAACACAAAGAAAATTTATTGAACTTGCACTACGAGATTAAGTTAACAAACAATATCTGCGACAAACTTAATTTTGACTTTTTCATCGGATTCAAAAACATGCATATTCAATATTCTGTATTGTACATCTCTAATTTTTCATTATTAATGCACCGGCCATATATTAACACATATAAAATAAAATAAACAAGTTTTAAGGATCCTATGTGCAATGTGTTTTATCCTGAGCATTGCTATTCACATCAGCGGATATGTTTTATCCTAGCACACATATATATTGAATACTTTATTCACAATTTTCTAATACCTAATTGTATTTGTATCTGGGTTTCCTTCTATATTTGTTAACAAAGTATTGATTTTTTTTTTAAAAAAGAAATAATGATAGAAAGAAAAGAAATGACAAGTTCTTTAATTCATATACTTCGAAAGCTATACTTAGATCAATCAAGGATAAATTGAAAGAGTGTGTTTGGTATGAGATTAAAAATTAGGATAAAATATTAGATGGATAATGTCTTAGAGTGTGAGCCTTTTAAGTATAAAAGTTCAATCATAATTTTTTTCTTTTCAATAACATTGTTAAATTTATTGGTTTAATTGTTAGGAATTGCAAGTCAAAATGGCCATTAAAGCAGCTTAATAGAAAGAATTTAGTTAATTTATTTAAGTAAATTTCACCCCATTTTTATATATATCTTCTCAAACAAGCTGTGGATTTAAATCTGAGCAGAAAATTATTCGAGAAAATGGGAAATGTCTAGATCATAAAGATGCTCCAAAAGCTGGTTTGTGCCAATTAAAAAGGTTGTCCTTCA
This sequence comes from Carallia pectinifolia, assembly GCA_037832335.1. Lineage (NCBI taxonomy): Eukaryota > Viridiplantae > Streptophyta > Magnoliopsida > Malpighiales > Rhizophoraceae > Carallia > Carallia pectinifolia. The sequence continues at coordinate 16,946,682 of CM075453.1, forward strand.
GGCGCAAAATAGATGCAGGGCAACCCGGGTCGCCCGAGGACAACCCGAATTCGAGTGGGACCACAACCACAGCGTGCTCAACAACCTCATTCCCAGCCCCGACCCATCCGGAGGCAGCAGGAAACCCGGCAGTGGCAGTGCAATGTCGGGTCATGGTCAAAAAGCCTCCAAAAAGGGCACAGGATGCAACAATGTTCAAAGTCAAGGCAAAATGTTTGGGCCCAGAAATCGGCATGGCAATTATAATGGTGACAATGATGGTATTGTTCCTATACGGTCGAGTCTGTGCCATTCTATGTACATGCGCATTTTTATATTTCGTTCCTCGTTTAAGGGACACCGTTGATCACCTTGATGCTGCTGCTGGTGGTGGGAAAGACAATTCAGCTTCGGACCAATTGGACTTCAACTCCGAGGAGTACAAAAAGAGAGTAGTTTTAGAAGGGCTTCTTGAGAGGAAGAGCCGCCCATCACCGTAGTCAAATTTATATTTTTTGTCGGGTCTTGTCGCTATGATACGTAGTTCTTTATCACTATCATATATGTAGAGCCGTACAGGTCATGTTTTTGTTTCTCGTTTTTGTTTTTTTTAAGAAAAAAAAGGAAATGTGACATGTATAAATAATAGTTTTTAAAATTGAACCGGATTGATTGATTTGATTTATTTAATTATAAATTGATCAGATCACTAGTTTGATTCAATCTAAAATCGAACCAAAATTTTTAAGAAGATATTGCAGTAATTAAAATTTAAAATTTTTATATTAGAGAATTGAAGTTCTAATCCTACAAAAAAGGATGTAAAATTTATGTAAATGAAGAGAATCACCTCTATTATATAGTTTACCGTAAACCAAAACTAAAGATAAATCAGTCAAAATTCAGCCAAAAATCAGTCGAACCAGTCAAATTGAATTAAAGAACAGAAAAAATTGGTCCATTTTGTGGTTTGAATGAAAAATTAAAAATTACAATTTAGCCTAGAAACTTTATTTAGATTATAATTGAGTCTAACTTATAGTTAAATTTATAATAAAATCATAATGTTATCTAACCTTTTATTTTAGTCATCAAAACGAAAAAATTAATGTACAATAAAGTCTTGTATAATTTCTTTGTCGAACACATAAAAAATTTATTCATTGTAAATAAAGCAGCGTCTGTGCTAACTTTACAGTAGCCCAAAACCGACAGCGTCCAAGATCGCAAGTCTTCACAGGGAGCAGATGATGGCGGAATATCATGTGGCTGCTGACAATCAGAATGAAGTTAGATAGCCATACTAAGAATGAGTTGGGGGAATAGAATGAATCAAAAAAAAAAGTTTCATGCCTTCCAAATTGTCCAAGCAATCGTCAAAATAAGTTCAAAATAATCCCTATTAGATGTAGAAGCGAGGTCCCTAACCAGAATAATAGTTCAGTTGAGCGTCTTTCAAACAGAAGTTTAGCGGACAGAGAAACCAAACGCGCGAAATACAAGAGTAGCCAACAAGTACATAAGAGATAGTTTCATCATCCTTGTCGTATTTGGCACAAGTCGTGCCTATATGGACACCACGTTAAGCCAAGAAAGTTTGTGTAAGGGGAGACTTTTGAGGACTCATCACATGAAAGGTTTAATGTTATTCGAAACCTAGGACTACCACACCTTTTTGTACCAACTCAACTCTCTTGAAATTGCAGAGGAAGATATAACATTTGAAAGAGTAGAAAGGTGTGACACCGCTAAATGATGTGAAGCTGCCATGACAAGTGAAGTGTCAAACGGGTTGATTTTCAGGAGCCCAAAAGTTGAGAGGAATGGAGAGAATTCACTAAGCTTCTAATGGCAAATAACGACCTGAGGAACTAAGTATACAATAATAAGTCTAGATACATAGAAATAGGTTTATATATTTATTTGAACTTTGGGAAGCAAGAGAAAGCAGCCTATTATGAAAAAATTAATAGGAAAATTCAAAAGTTTGTAACTGTCGACGAGTATTTTATTGGAGTTCATGGTGAAAGCAAACATACATGTCCCAACCTTTTTTGTTCTAAGCGATGTCTCAGTTGAAACTGCGACTAATATTTTTGAAACTGTGACTGATATTTTTAAAATATTTATTATTTTTGTATTTCAAAAATATCAATATTCGTTTAAAAATATTAGAAAAAAAACAAAACAATGCAAAGGAAAAGCAGTTTTATTGTGGACAAATCAATAGGTTTATTATATTATGACATCAATTATATTTTATATATAGCTTGAATGAAATTGTTAGCTTTATTGTTTGCAACCATGTCAAGAGTGATGAGTCCAATGATATTGAATCAAGGGGAGAGAGAGAAAGAGGGACAGAGAGAACAAGCAAACAACAGATTTTGTAGGTTGGTAACGCTCAATCAATTATTTCTCTCAGGGTTTATCAGTGTTCGTGCACTTTTTCCATATATTTAGGGTGTTCTTGTAGATTTTCTGGATATCTTTAGCTTTATAATTGATCATAATGTTTTCCAGCCTTTCTCTCCAAAACCCTATCCAAATTCTTATGGAAACTAGCAGTTGATTGCTGCTAAATTTCACTTTGTTTAGATTTAATTAACATTATATATGTTCAAATCTTTTTTCGTCTTAACAAAAGAGACCTAAATTAAACATAACATCTTTATCTTTTAGTAGATAGATAATCTTGACCCAATTAGTTGAATGATTAAAAAGAATGTTCTTTTATATACGTTCAAGACTTGACGTTGTACCATCTGTTGATTCAAGTTTTTGTTAATGGTGATCAAATTATATGGGCTTGATATCCATGGCCTTTGATGTCTTACTTACTAAGTCTCTAGTCAATCCTCACATTAAAGGATTGGTTATATTATGACTTGACCTTACAAAATCAACAGTAATTACTTCATTTGTGATCAAGTCTCTTACTTAATTATGTCTTAATCCTATGTATTTGGACATACTATTATACACTTAACTATATGCCCTCACTAGCATTATAGAATTGTAATAGTGTACAAGAATGGGTTTGGTTTTGGTCATAGAGGAATTTACTAGAGCAAGTCTCTTAAACATTTTGCTTCTTTAGTAGCGGATGCTAGAACCACAAATTTTATAGCGATGGCAAATCTACGATGCAAAATTATTTCTTGGAAGCCCCAGAAATGGCACCCTTTGCCAAGCATAAGTTCCATGCACTAGTACAAGCATGATCATTTTGTTGGTGATTCAACTAGCATCTGAATATTCTTCTTTAGTAGAAGGGTGACCTGAATAGTTTATGCCAAAAATCCTTAGTTCTCGTTAGGTACTTCAAAATTTCGTTTACTCCATGCCAATGCATCCTACTTGGATAACTCATTTAACTACTCATTTTGCCAATTACATAGGTTATTTCTGGGTTTATGTATGTCATTGCATATATCCGACACCACCCTATTACTGTGGCATACTCCAACTATGATATTGGACTTACATCATTCCTTCTAAACAGCATGTTTTGATCATATAGGGTAGAGGCAGGATTACAATGTATATTGTTGAACTTTTTAAGAACTTTCTCTATGTAATGCGATTGAGTAAGCCTTATACTCTTTTAATCTGCTACGATTCTAATTCCCAGGATAACATATGCCTCACTAATGCCTTTCACATAAAAACTTCTTGACAAAAACTCTTTGGTAATTATAATTTATTTTAAGTTAGTTCCAAATATTAGCATGTCATCCACATAAACAGATAATGATACTCATTCCTTCATTAAACTTGTTATACACGCACTTGTTACATTTGTTAATCTTGAACCACCTGATCAAACTTTTGGTGTCATTGCTTAGGTGCTTGTTTTAGTCCATACAAGGACTTAACAAGTTTGGACACCTTTTCCTTTTAATCAAGTATCACAAATCCTTCAAATTGTTCTATATATACTTCTTCTTCCAACTCACCATTTATGAACATTATAGTAATGTCCATTTGATGAATTACTAAACAGTGGATAGCAGCTAGTGCAATGAGTACTCTGATTATAACAATTCTAGCCACTAGTGAATATGTATCAAAATAGTTGACACCTTGCTTTTGTGTAAAGTCTGTTGCAACCACTCTAGCTTTGAACTTGTTAATGGTTCCATCAATTTTCATTTTTTTAATAAAAATTCACTTACATCTAATTGGCTTTGAACTTAGTGGGTGGTCTACCAATTTTGAAGTCTTATTACCCATACTTGAATTCATTTCATCATTTATTGTTTCTTTCCAAAACATGATACCTTGCAATTTCATTACTTCTACAAATGTCTTGGGATCATCTTCAGTATTGAAGCAACATGGAATTTCATCATTTACTGATTTTCTTGTTCATTTAACTAAGAACTTGAAGAAAACATAACCAAAAGTCTTTGTTTTCTTTGCTCTATTGCCCCTTCGAAGTAAAATGACTTCATCATTTTCTTTTTCAATTGCTATATTATTTTTAAGAACTGGAATTATTTTGGAATTACAGAATTTGAGATGAATCTATTATTATCAAACTAGCATCTCCTGATTAAATAATTGCATTGATCGATATAGAGTTGTTAGGCTCTACGACTATGAATAAATATGCCTTGCTGTGATAAGCATAACCCAAAAATATGCATTCAACTTCTCTTTCTTCCAACTTTTTACGTTTGAGTTCAGAAACTTTGATGATTGCTTTACAATCCCAAACTCTTAAATAATTAAGATTAGGCTCCTTTTTATTTCAAAACTCATATAAGATCTTTCTGCTCCATCTAGTTGGAACTCTATTTAAGATATGACATTTCCTAAGCAATGCCTTATCCCAAAAACCTACGCTCAAGTCAGAATTCAATAGCATGACATTCACCATTTTCATATTATGCAATTTCATTTTATTGTTGTATGTAAGGAGCAGTGTTTTCATGTATAATTTCGATGGACTCAAACAATATTGTATTATAATACTCTTATACCCTATTTGCTCATGAACACTTAACAATATTATATTATAGTTCAACTTCAATTTTACGTAGCTTGAATCTTTCAAGTACTTCATCTTTAATGTGCAGCAAATAAACATCATAGAATCTATAGTAATCATCAATAAATGTCACAAAATATTTTCCTAGTATTGGTATATTATACAAGTCACACACAACATTATGTATCAATTCTAGCATATTTGAAGATCTATGAATTGTGAGAAATGGACTTCTTATTATTTTTGTTAGCATGCATGTTTTTCATTTATTTTTGGATTTATCAAAGTATAATAGCAAGTCTAACTTAACCAGATCATGCAACCTTCTGAAATTTACATGTTCAAGCATATTATGCCAAAAAAAAGTTCAACAACATAAATAAAACTAGTAGCATTATTATTAATATCAATATGCAGTTTAAATAGGGGTGGCAACGTGATAGAGCGGGAGTGGGGACGGGCTTCTTACTCCCCATCCTCATTCATTAACCTCGTTTCCATCCCCGTTCTCGTCCTCGGTGGGGATGAAATTTTGATACTAGCGGGGATCGAGGATTCCTATCCCATCCCCGCCCTTAAGAAACGTGAGTTACTCACAAAATATTTCAACATCCAACTATTATCGAAAATGTTGTCTTAAATTTCACATGCAGTACTGCTCAAAGCACTATTGTGTAATTTGCTTATTTATATTTTCCTATTTTTGTAGTAGCCTAATGCTTTTTTTTTTTTTTTATCTAAGCTTGGAATTTTAGAATTATGTTTGTGTTTGAACTATGGATATAAAATTTAACCTTATTACTTGGCAAACTGCATTACTACCCCAAAAAGAGTAATCATAAATAGTTTTGTCTATTGAAATGAATAATCATAGCATTTATCATGCTATGTACAATGCTAGCTCACAAGGTGCAACATTTGCAGTTCTTATTGTGTTATCTTGAATTATGCAGAAGAGATCATATGCATCAATAGAGACATCCATCAAAATGATAATATTGTGTCTTTGCAATAGTCCCTTATAAATTATTATATAAATATTTATATAAAAGATAAAATAGTAATTTAGAAAAGGGACAGAGATGGGATGGGAACAGGTACGAGGTGGGAACAGTAAATCTCATCCTCATCCCCATCACTGCTTAAAAATTTGGGGAACGGGGATCCCTGTCCCATTCTCTAATTAACTGCCATTGACCTCGTATCCATCGAAGCGGGGATGGTTAAAACCCGACGGGTATAAGTAAAATTATCATTCCTAAGTTTAAACATACCATCACATGTATAGCTCTTTCCCACAAACAATCTCCCTTTGGGGAGAACAAAATTATTTGCTTTAAATACAAGTTTAAACCCAAACTTCTTTAGAAGATTACCTGAAACCAGATTTTTTTCTAGCTTTATATATATATAATACAGTATAAAGAGTAATGACTCTCCCAGAAGTAAACTTTAATTCCACCTTACCATTTTCCTTAACTGGACCTATGACAAAATTTTTTATGTACACAATTGTGCCATCATCTATTAGTTTCATGAATTTGAAGAAGTTTTTGTTCTTGCCAACATGTTTAATAGCGATAAAACCAATCCACCAAGCAATGTAATCCTCAATTGAATTGATTTCTATGATCATAGCAACCAATGTCTATTTATTGCTTCAGTGGATCCTTATTTTTCCTTTTGCTTCTCGAAAAGGTAACGTTCCTTTTTATAATATCCATTCTTATGGTAGTTTTAGTACTCGCCTTTTTTCTTTTGACTTTTGGTTCTTTTTGAATCATCATCAATTTGATTTTTCCTCTTTTTGATTGGCTTGTTGGACTGCCCTTCTTTAACTACACCTTTGAAATGTGTAAGCCATGCTCTTTGTTTTCCTCTTGCATGTGGAATTTTTTTTCTAAGTGAAGATGGTTAGCAAGACTTTCACGAGAAATGTTTTCTATATTATGTTTCAGACTTCTATTAAAGTCTTTCCACAAAGCGAATAGTTTTTCAATAATGAAATTTACAACTATTGTTTCATCTATAAACATCTTGTGTCGTTAAAAGTGGTTGAATGTTCTCTCAATTTCAACTAATTGTTTCATTACTACTATTAGTCAGCTTATAGTTGTTAAACTTAGAGACAAAAATTTTTTGTGAGTTTCATGCTCTTGCATGTACTTTAACTCTAGTTTCTCCCTAAGTTTCTTTGTTGTTATAATGTTGTAGTAGATATCAAACAAGGAGTCACTCATGGCATTTAAGATATGATCCCTACAAATCTCATCATGTCTCTGATTTCTACCTCTTCCTAGTGTCAGCAATAGTTTCATTTTCAGTCTCTTCAAATTTTGTGATAGTCAGAACATATGAAACTTACAGTAACACTAACAGAAAGTGAAATCTCTTCTGCCAACAAATAAAGTTTCCTCCATCAAACTTTTCTAATTTCACGAAGTTAACAATCAATTCCTACAATGTTCCAGTCACGACAAATGATCAATATTGTCTTAAAATTGTTATAAACAGAAAATTGAAAATAAACTGTAAAACTACTGCAAGCCGTGTAAAAAAAAGTTATTATCCTTTAGGCAATATTTGCACTCTAATTATTGCATCAGAGTCAATGTGAAATTGAGCTTGTCTAGAGGTGTGTAAACATCCTTTTCAAAAAAAAAAAAAAAAGTCAAGTTATGTCGGCGTTGTCAATTTCAAAATTGGCAACGCCGACGCGGAAGAATTAATTTTCTTCCTTTCTCATGTAATGTTCACATGGGAAATGAGCCCTATAAATAGACCCTCGGCTCCCAGTTCAAAACATATTCAGTAAATCTGTAAACAGAAAAATTCAGAGAATTTGAGAGAAAAAGAAAAATTTCAAAATCTCTCAAGAAAATTTCTCCTTTTCCTACGTGCTTTTACTCTGCAGTATACTCTCCTAACTTTTTTTTGAGAGATATTTCAGGGGTAAGCCCAAAAAAATTTGTTGTTTCCATTTCTAAAATTATTTTTAGGTTTATATTCTCGGATCGCTCTAGATCTGAATTTATGAGAATATAGATCTAAAAATATCAATTTACTACAAATCTGGCTGGGATTAAACCTTATACGGCCCTCAGCAAAATCCAGGCAGCTCATCCGAGAACAAGTCCCTTCGACCCTTGGTGAAATTAAGCTAAATCGGCTCAGATCAGGTCTATACGGTTCTTAACCGTAGTCAAAACGTCCAAATCAGATACAGTTTCAGTCTACCTAGTTCAAGATAAAGCTGTGGAAATTATTTATGTCAAGATCAAGCTCGTGCAGCCCTTGACGGAGACAAAAAAAGGAACACTAATTGGAGGATCTACGGAGATCGACCCCACGTAAATTTTCTTTTATTTTAAATTTTTATTTGTAATTTATTTTTGTATTTTCGAGTTTAATTATTTTAGGCTCGAAATTTACCCGTTACAAATTTTTGGCACGCTCGGTGGGACCTCTTCACCTCCCATCTCTTGTTCCTTTAAAAAAAAAAAAAAGCAAAAAGAAGCAGCGAAAAAGAAAAAAGAAAAAGACAAAAAGACAAAATAGAGAAAAAGACAAAAAAAGTAAAAAGTAAAAAAAAGTAAAAAGTAAAAAGTAAAAAAGTAAAAAAAAAAGGTAAAAAAAAAAAATTTACAGGTGTTCAGCACATTAAATGGCACCAAAAAGAAGTACAGCTGCCGGTACCAACAAGAAGGCAATGGCTCCATTGCCTGCATCAACTACCCTACCGGGGTACGCAGGTCCAGAAACCCGGGGACGGACACAATTTTTTACCGTCCAAACCCGACAAAACATTGAAACGGAGAGTCCACAGCTTGCACAACAACAGGAACTCTCCCCTGACTCTCTTGCCGCATGGAGAAGTCGATCACCCACCCCGATCGAAGTCGGGGGCAACATGACGAAGCTCGTTCAACAGAATCCAACTCATTCTGTAGAGATCCACACAGAGGAATCAGAAGAGTTCTCTCCCCCAGTCTTTCGCGGAGCCTCATCTGTTGTTGTCATAATGACCAACACAACCAGTACAGAAGAAAGGATTTCAGAATTGGATAACAAAATTTTGCAGCTGATCAGAGTCATGGAGGAAAAAGATCAACAGATCGCCGCTCTCAAAGGAAAAGCTCCGATCCAAATTGATCCCGAGATCCGCGAGGAGCAATCATAGCTAACCGATTTCACTCCAGAACCCACACCAGCCGACGTCTTCACTGCAGAAAAGCGACAAGGTAGTTCTATACAGCTGCCACCCTCAAATTCTGTAGCTTCGCTATCTGTTCAACAATTGCAGGAAATGATAGCTAATACGATCCGCCTCCAACAAGCTACATCCTTCCAAGGATCACAGATGTATGTCAAACCGTACACCAGACGGATTGAAAGTCTCAACATGCCTCAGGGCTACCAGCCGCCCAAATTTCAACAATTCGACGGACGAGGCGATCCCAAACAGCACATCGCCCACTTCGTTGAAACCTGCAACAACGCAGGGACTTACGTAGATCTCTTGGTGAAGCAGTTTGTTCGTTCACTCAGGGAGACCGCTTTCACCTGGTTCATAAATCTTGAACCAGAATCGATCGACAATTGGGAACAATTACAACGAGAGTTCCTTAACAGATTTTTCAACACTCGAAGGACGGTAAGTATGATGGAGCTTATCAGCACCAAACAAAGAAAAGGAGAGCCCGTTGTCGAATACATCAACAGATGGCGTGCCCTCAGCTTAGATTGCAAAGATCATCTAACGGAGACTTCTGCCGTGGAAATGTGCATCCAGGGAATGCATTGGGAGTTGTTATACATCTTGCAGGGCATCAAACCCCGAACCTTCGAAGAACTGGCGACCCGTGCACATGATATGGAGATAAGCATCCAGACTTCCGGAGGCACAGTTCCCATCCAGTTGGACCAGCAAGGGGGCAGAAGGGAGATTAAGAAACCCAACAGCTCTGAAAAAGGGAAAGAAGTGATGACTGTTGAAGCCGCACCGGTAAAAGTGGGCGCCAAAGCTAAGGTAAATCCTCCGACCCAAATAACTTAGCCAAAACAACAAGAAAGGCGGAAGGTGACATTGCGAGAGTTGGAGCAAAAGCAGTATCCATTCCCTGACTCAGACGTCTCCGACATTCTTGAACAACTCTTGGAGGCGAAGCTGATCGAACTCCCAGAGTGCAAGCGGCCGAATGAAAAGGATCGAGTCAACGATCCAAGATTCTGCAAATATTACCGGATAGTAAGTCATCCAACCGAGAAATGTTTCGTCCTAAAGGAGCTGATCATGAAGCTCAAAAGCCAGAATAAAATCATTCTGGACTAGGAAGGGATAACCTCGGCAAACCAAACCACCATTACTTCAAAACCATCAGAAGAGGTGACACACCGTAAGGAGGAGCCACTCGACAACAAAAAGTCGACAACGGAGAAGGTATATGAAGCTCTCCAAACCTTTCTCGCTAACCCTCAACTGTTTACAGCTTTGCAAACAACAGAAGTGTGGCAAAATCAAGTGGGCAATACTCTTCAGACCTAAGCTGAACCTCTGCCATCAAGTAATTCTAGCTTGACGGAACATCAGGCGGCCCAAAATCACGTCGGATGTTACTCTACTATCTCATTTTCTGATGAGGATCTCCTGCTGGGGTCCAAACCGCACAATCGGCCGCTGTATGTATCAGGCTACGTGAAAGAACAAAAGGTCCGACGTATTCTGATCGACGATGGTTCGGCAGTCAATATTATCCCAAAATCCACCATAAAGGAGCTCGACATCGGTGTTGATGAATTATCAGAAAGTCGCTTGATGATTCATGGCTTTAATCAAGAAGGACAGAAAGCAATTGGGATGATTCACTTGGAGCTAACTATCGGTAATCTCATTTCTAGCACTCTATTTCATGTGATCGATGCACGTACCACATATAAGATGTTGCTAGGATGACCGTGGATTCATGGAAATGAAGTTGTGCTCTCAAGCCTGCATCAGTGCTTCAAGTACTACAATGGTGGCGTTCAAAAGGTCAATGCTGATTTAAAACCGTTTGATGATGCTGAATCACATTTGGCGGATGTAGTCTTCTACACCGACACAGACAATCCGGAGATCATTCCATCAAAAGCTACTTGGACTTGGACGACCGAAGGATGTTGCATCTTCAAGCTCCACTCCAGTCCTACGCTATGTGCCGATGTCATGACGCTCAGAAGGTCAACCCCCTTTCTCTTATTGTATTGATCCTAAACAGGAGCAAGGACATAGCCAACCTAAGACAAAAGAGCTACACAACCTGAAGGAGACTTACACTCTGCCGATACCAAAGATTGAGCCGGTTTTGTCTTCAAAACTATTAAAAAGTTTCGTCAAACCACACACAGCAGCAGTCGAAGGTGGCTCACTTCCAGAAAGAAGAACACACGAAGGATTCGATCCTAATGCATACAAGCTCTTGGCGAAGGCAGACTATGACTTCTCAAACCCGAGCACAATGGGTACGCTGCCGTCCACACATGGCGCTACTTCTCAAACATCACAGTCCCGACCTGGCTTAGGCTATCAGGAGAAGTCACCTGTGCGGATCACGCTAAAGAGCCGAAGCCAAGCAGCTAATGCACGTGCCATCAGCACCACCACCAAACAAGACAGACTTATCCAGTCAAACAAAGAAGGTGAAGTCAGAGGTTCTGCATTTCATGTCACAATTAGCGAGGAGGCTGATTCCGACTCATCAGCTGGTGAAGTGAAGGAGGCTCCCCTGGAACTTGAAGATGGTGGCCAAGTAACTGTTGATGAACTCAAGGAGGTCAATCTTGGCTCTCCGGAAAATCCTCGACCTACATTTGTAAGTGCTTTACTTACTACAGAAGAAGAGCAAGAATATGTTCAGGTATTAAGTCAATATAGGGACGTGTTCGCATGAAGTTAGAAAGAAATACCTGGACTTGACCCGAAAATTGCAGTGCATCATCTAGCAGTAAAAAAGGGTGTTCGTTCTGTCAAGCAGCCACAACGACGGTTCCGCCCGAAACTCATTCCACAAATCGACGAGGAGGTTAACAAGCTGATCAATGCTGGCTTCATCCAAGAAGTCACCTACCCAACGTGGATTGCTAATATAGTCCCGGTAAGAAAGAAGAATGGACAGTTGAGAGTATGTGTTGATTTTCAAGATCTTAACAGGGCCTGCTCGAAAGATGACTTTCCGTTGCCCATAACGGAGATCACAGTCGATGCAACAACGGGTCACGAAGCATTGTCCTTCATGGATGGTTCTTCAAGCTATAACCAAATCAGAATGGCACCAGAAGACGAGGAGTTGACAGCATTCCGCACCCCAAAAGGTATATACTGCTACAAAGTTATGCCATTTGGATTAAAAAATGCTGGCGCCACTTATCAACGTGTCATGCAAAAAAATTTTGATGACATGCTGCACAAGATTGTAGAATGTTATGTTGATGACTTAGATGTAAAGACTAAGAAGCGCAAAGATCACCTCGAGGATCTCAAGACGGTGTTCAAAAGACTTCGCAGGCATCAGCTTAAAATGAATCTTCTTAAGTGTGCATTTGGTGTCACATCAGGAAAGTTTCTTGGGTTCGTGGTGCGCCATCGTGGAATCGAAGTTGATCAGTCAAAGGTTGAGACAATTCAAAAGATGCCTGAACCTAAAAACCTGCACGAGCTGCGAAGTCTACAAGGAAAGCTGGCCTACATTCGCCGTTTCATCTCCAATTTAGCTGGGAGATGTCAACCTTTCCATCGGTTGATGAAGAAGGATGTCAACTTCGAGTGGGACGAAGCTTGCAGTAAAGCCTTTAAGAGCATAAAGAAGTACCTTTCCAATCCACCAGTCCTGGGGGCTCCAATTCAAGGAAAGTCGATGATTCTCTACATTGCAGCGCAGGAAAGATCTTTGGGAGCCCTGCTTGCACAGGAAAACGAGCAGGGAAAGGAAGTTGCCCTGTATTACTTAAGCAAAACACTAAACGGTCCGGAGCTGAGTTATTCGCCCATTGAAAAGACATGTCTAGCACTGTTCTTTGCCATTGACAAGCTGAGGCACTACATGCAAGCTCACACAGTACATCTCATTGCCAGAGCTGATCCTGTCAAATATATCTTATCTAGACCAATCTTGTTAGGACGACTTGCCAAGTGGGCAGTAATCCTACAAAGCTACGACATTGTCTACGTGCCTCAAAAAGCAGTCAAAGGACAAGCTCTAGCAGACTTCCTTGCAGATCACCCTATTCCGTCCGATTGGGAGTTCACAGATGATCTTCCAGATGAAGAGGTCTTTTACATTGAGACACTGCCACCATGGACGATGCTCTTTGATGGTGCAGCAAGGCGTGATGGTGCTGGTGCCGGTATAGTGTTTGTCACTCCTCAACGACAAATACTACCATATGCTATCATACTCGGTGAGTTATGTTCAAATAATGTTGCCGAATACCAGACTTTGATCATTGGTCTTCAAATGGCTGTCGATATGAAGATTCCAGCTATAGAAGTCCATGGAGATTCTCAACTCGTCATCAACTAACTTACAGGGTTGTGTGACGTGAAGAAAGAGGACCTTGCACCTTACCATTAACGTGCTCGACAGCTAATGGATGAATTTGAAAGCATCACTTTGGAGCATGTGCCTCGACGAGAAAACACTCAGGCAGACACATTGGCTAACCTGGCCACTTCTCTTGCAAAGTCAGAAATCCAGGCTACAGTTGTTGCCGTATGCCAGAAATGGATAGTGCCACAGAAGGATGATGAAGAAACTACAGCAGCCAACACTGTATCGTCGTCATAAGACGAGGATTGGCACCAACCAATCATTAACTACCTACAGCAGGGGAAGCTGCCCGAAGATCGTCGTCATAAGACAGAAATTCAACGACGAGCTCCCCGCTTCATATATCTCAAGGATGCTCTGTATCGAAGATCTTTTGATGGAGTTTTGCTTCGCTGCCTAGACAATGAAGAGGCAAAACAAGCTCTCGCTGAAGCACATTCAAGTGTTTGTGGTGGACATCAATCGGGGCCTAAGTTGCACTTCCAACTCAGAAGGATGGGATACTACTGGCCAACCATGGTACGCGATTCCATTGAGTTTGCTAAAACTTGTCAAGCTTGTCAATTTCATGCGAATTACATACATCAACCACCAGAGCCACTGCATCCAACTGTCTCATCCTGGCCCTTTGAAGCTTGGCGTCTTGACTTAGTGGGGCCTTTGCCAAAGTCATCCCTGGGTCACCTGTACATCCTCGCAGCAACTGACTACTTCTCAAAATGGGCTGAAGCCATTCCACTTAGAGAGGTAAAGAAGGAGCATGTTGCCAATTTCATCTGGACTCAGCTGATCTATCGCTATGGAGTCCCTCGATTCATCATCACTGATAATGGCAAGCAGTTCTACAACAGCTTCATCGACAAGCTCTGCGAGAAATTCAAGTTCAAGCAGTACAAGTCATCCATGTACAATACCCCAGCTAATGGCTTGGCCGAAGCATTCAACAAGACCTTATGCAACCTATTGCGGAAGGTAGTCTCTAAATCCAAAAGAGATTGGCATGACAGAATTCCGGAGGCATTATGGGCGTATCGTACAACTTACAAGACTCCAACACAGGCGACGCCATATTCACTTGTCTACGGTGTCGAAACAATACTGCCGTTGGAAACACAGATTCCATCCCTGCGCATGGCTGTTCTGGAAGGACTCACACAGGAGGAGAATGCTCGCCTACGTCTGGATGAGTTAGAAGCTCTCGATGAAAGGAGGCTCGAAGCACAACAGCAACTTAAGTGCTACCAAGCCCGGCTCACCAACATGTTCAACCGCAGGGTCCGCCCTCGATCTTTTTAAGTTGGAAACCTTATTCTTGCAGTACGACGGCCCATCAACATGAAGCATCGGCCTAGTGATAAGCTTACTTCCAAATGGGACGGGCCATACCTAGTGCAGGAGGCCTATACTCACAACGTTTACATGCTGTCAGACCAAGAAGGCGTCCGAATCGGCCCAATCAATGGTAAATTTCTGAAACAGTATTATGTGTAAATATGTTCAAAAAGAAAAAAAATCAAAAAAATCAAAAAAAAGAAGAAAAAAAAATCAAAAATAAAAAAAATAAAAAAAAAGTTCGGAAGTCCCGATCTGAAAGTCCAAGCGAAAATCCAAACTCGAAAATCCAAGCCCAAACACTTGAGCCCAATTCAGAAAACTCAAGCCCAAATCCAAAAATCCAAGTCTAGAAGTCCAAACACTCGACCCAAATCTAATCCAAAGCCCAAAACCCAAAAATTCTACGTTCCAGACACAGTCCAGAACTCAAGTTCAAAATCCAATCCAACTCCTAGCCCGCATGAGTATAAACTGTGAACGGCCCAAAAATATAAAAGTGACGGAGGGTTTGAGTCTGAAACTCAGCATCAGTCTCAACCGATCTTCACCACATACCAAGACCTTTGATCCTCTGCCACAAGAAAGATGGAACCAGTTGCAGAACCTCAAGACAAGGGAGAAGAAAGGTCACCCCGCACAAGGTGGCAACCGACCATGGCACAACTGCAAATTTTGGAGGAAGTCTTCCACAACAATGGAGGTATTATTCCTAATGCATCTCAAATTTACCAACTTGTCTCACGATTGCGCCCGCTTGGGGCAATCGAAGGAAAAAATGTGTTTTATTGGTTCCAGAATCGGAGAAGCAGGAAGAAACCAGCACTGAGAACTGCTTTTTCCAAAGAACAGTCTGTCGTTCCGATAGTAGATCCCACCGGTACAGCTTCGCCCTCCAATGAAGCAGGTCCGAGTTCTTCTACTGCAATGGTCTCTCCACGGTATGTTCATCAAAGCCGTAGCTCATGGGAGCATGCATGCTGGTCCTGGTGGTCTTACGGAGTCAGCCAAGGGTTCATCCCTCCTAGGTACTTAAGTCTATGAGGAATTTTTCTAGCAGAAAGGAGTTATTCCGGCGAAACTTTGCCTCTCTTTCCAGAATATTCAGGCAGTATCAACCAGCCGGAAAACGATGTCGACGTCGACGTCAACATCATCGGCCCACCAAACGAGGCCGAACTTGACTTGGAGCTGCGCCTTGGGCCCCGCTGGGACGGCCGACAAGATAAGGTGCAATGACTTTGGCAGCACACGGTAACGACTTCTGCAGCACATGGCAACGACTTCTGCAACACACGGTAACGACTTTCGTGACACGCGTCAGCCGTTACCTCTTTTGTCTCTTATGTAGGAAAGGGACGTGGATGACCCTACTCGATTCTGCGTACCTCCTTTTTGACTTTTCAAAAAAAAAAAAAAACACTTTATGTTATGTATATATATCCTACATGTCCGAGCCATAATACTCACCCCTCAGTTCTTCTTCTTCTCAAAAGAAAATGGCTAGTCTCTGGACTTGTCCCAGGAAGTTCTTTGATCAAGAAGTTGGTGGCGCACGAGCTAAGAAAACAAGGAGTAGTCTTCTTCGAGGGATCCCTAAAAGCCCTCGAAATTCAGTCTCCAACGTCATCGGTGTCATGGAATTCCAACTACTCTCCTTAGTTCACATCTACCACAGAGGGATGAGAAGCTGCAATTATCCTAATCTTCCTTTGGATGCAGCGACGTACAGGGAAGTTCCAACTACTCTCCTTACGTCGAAGCAGACTTGGGAATCATCACTACAGTCAGTCTCTCTGTGTGCCGGTCTTGAAGTTCCGAAGTGCTGGGCCTTCCTCATGAGAAGGTTCAAGTTCTTTACCTACTGAATCATCCTCACCAGAGTTTTGGAACTTCAAAGAACTTTTGCCAGCCTTTACGAGCTCTGGAAGCTCGAATGCACCTGGAGCCGGAATGTCAATTTTTATGTTGGCTGGGCTGCTAACTTTCTCAAGATCGTATCGGGTTTCTATTGTGATCCAACAACAGCAGGCATGGTCAGAGATAGAAGATTTCAACATTCAACGTTCATTAAGACATCTCAAGTTTCAAACTGGACTTCAAGACTCGGTTCGGATCATTGCTGTAAAATTCTTCCTTACCGACCCTTGAAGTAGGGGCATTTGTAAACATCCTTTTCAAAAAAAAAAAAAAAAGTCAAGTCATGTCGGCGTTGCCAATTTCAAAATTGGCAACGCCGACGCGGAAGAATTAATTTTTTTCCTTTCCCATATAATGTTCATATGGGAAAGGAGTCCTATAAATAGACCCTCGACCCCCAGTTCAAAACATATTTAGCAAATCTGTAAACAGAAAAATTTAGAGAATTTGATAGAAAAAGAAAAATTTCAAAATCTCTCAAAAAAATTTCTCCTTTTCCTACGTGCTTTTACTCTGCAGTATACTCTCCTACCTCCTTTTTGAGAGATATTTCAGGGGTAAACCCAAAAAAATTTGCTGTTTCCATTTCTAAAATTATTTTTAGGTTTATATTCTCGGATCGCTCTAGATCTGAATTTATGAGAATATAGATCTAAAAATATCAAATTACTACAAATCCGGCTGGGATTAAACCTTATACGGCTCTCAGAAAAATCCAGGCAGCTCATCCGAGAACAAGTCCCTTCGACTCTCGGTGAAATTAAGCCAAATCGGCTCAGATCAGGTCTCTACGGTTCTTAACCGTATTCAAAACGTCCAAATCAGATACAATTTCAGTCTACCTAGTTCAAGTTAAAGCTGTGAAAATTATTTCTGTCAAGATCAACCTCGTGCAACCCTTGACGGAGACAAAAAAAGGAACACTAATAGGAGGATCTACGGAGATCGACCCCACGTAAATTTTCTTTTATTTTAAATTTTTATTTGTAATTTATTTTTGTATTTTTGAGTTTAATTATTTTAAACTCAAAATTTACCCGTTATAAGATGAAATCAAGATTTTAGGAAAGAATGTGCATTTCAGAATTATTAATGCAAATGCTAATTCAATTTTTCTACAATAAAACAAAATTAATATAAATCCATTACTGTTAATTAATGAAAGATATAATTTTTAATATTACATGTCACGTGCACATTCCAGTGTGTTTATAAAGGCGCTTAAAATGCATGTGCATGAAACTTTTTCATAATATTTCCTTTGGGTCAATTAAATATATTCTTATGATTCATTTAGACGTCTCATCTGTTTTTTATACCGTAGTTTATTCCTCTCTTTACTTCCTCACTCTTTTTTTTTTGAAAAAAAAAACAGTTACCAGGCTAACGGTGGAAAACTCATAATGAAAAGATCTCAATATATTGGTGACCTTAATTTAAAAAAAACGATGATAATTCTAACCTAAATTGACAAAATAGATAAAGTTCAGTGTCCATTTAACCGGCTTAGTGAGAGGGGTGGGGTGCGTAGGGTAGGATATGAGCAAAGCCTCCGTTTAGAAAAAAAAATTATTAGAAATATTTATGAAACGCCTCTGCTGGCCCTGATCCCCCAAATCCATCGCTTAAAACCTTCAACTTAAATGTCATCCTCCGTCAAAGGCACCACCTCTGAAATTAACAAACTCATCGTAAACCCTTGTTTCTCTCACTGTCCACACCGGCCGAGGCTGCTGCTGCCGCCGCCACACGAATCTCTTCGTTTCAAGGCCGCCACCACCGCCATGAGGGGTCTCGTTTCCAAGGCCAAAATGTTCTCATCATCCGCCTCCGCCTACGCCACCTGGAGCAACTCAGCCTTTTGGCAACCAAAGCCGCCACAGTCGTCGTCACCGGCTGGTTTTAGAGGAATCGCCAGTTCTCGTGCCTACAGCTTGATACCGATGGTGATAGAGCACTCGTCCCGAGGAGAGAGAGCGTACGACATCTTCTCGAGGCTGTTGAAGGAGCGGATTGTGTGCATCAATGGGCCCATCAACGACGACACCGCCCATGTGGTGGTTGCTCAGCTGCTCTTCCTCGAGTCCGAGAACCCCTCCAAGCCCATCCATATGTACCTCAACTCCCCTGGCGGCCAGGTCACCGCAGGTCCCCCCTCCCCCCCTTTCTTTTCCCTTTTCTTCTTCTTCTTCTTCTTCTTCTTCTTCTTGCCCCTTTTCTTTCGTTTCATATATCTTATTATTATGTTACATATATCTTTATGTTAGATGTGTGTGGACATATGGTGGATTATATGCTATTGTTTCTCATCTAACTGCAAATTGGGACATACATTAGAAATGTTGTAGAGTAGAATGACACTTTTGTGTGTGGGATTTTTCATTTTATTGGGTGTGGGGTTTTATTTAATAATGTTCTTTTGGTTTGCAATTTGGCGGGTTCTATTGGAGTATTCTTGTTTTTCTTCTATGATGTTTTGGATGGAAGGATGATGTAGGAAGAAGCTGTATGTATAATAAGACTAATTGACAGCAATGGACAGACAGACAAATATATATATATATTTTAGTTGTTGGTGTTCCTAAGGTTGAGGAATGCGATTCCTTTGGGGCCTTGTTCTTAGCCAACTATGAATCATTCTCTGCATCCTTTTATATTGTCTGAATACCTATCAAAAGCAGTTCTAGCCTTCCCACACTGGCAATAATCAGTAGACCCGTGAATGTAAATTCTTCCTATCTGAATATTTTTACTGTAAATTTCTTCTTGGTGTTTGATGAAAAATGCTGGCACAATTATCCATATTCACAGCTTCCCATTGTTTCTGGTTAATTTTGAATCATTTTCTGGCATCTAATCTTTTGTCTTGGTGCTCTTGTCATGGCTGAGTAGATATTTGATATTTCAATTACAGCACTGAATTTCATTTATCACCTCTCACTTATGGAGTTCGGCAGGAGACATTGATTGAATTTGTTGTTGGCTATTTCGGTATTCTAAAGCCAATTACCAATATACTCTGTTGTGTACCTCGACTTTATTGGATCCTATTTATGTGAGAAAGAATCATTGAATCTCCCACATCAGTAACCAAGAACTGCAGTTCAAACATTGTGATGTGTTGCATGTATCTAATGACATTTACTGACTTTGAGGCATTCCAGTGTTAGTTTCTCTTTTGGTCTGGTGACCCTAGTTATGATGTGTGTTAGAGCTAAATGTAGTCTCCTTCAACGCATGTATCAGTTTAACTATCGGGTTTTTTTTTATTTCAATGCTTGCAAACTCACAGTGATGGTGATCATGGAAGATTGAAAATTCACCATTATCATGCAAAATCATCACTCTGCTTGCTCATTGTGAGCCCAAGACTCCTGTTGTATGAATAATGGAATTAGGGTAGTGCCCACTAAAATCTGGTTTGACATACTCTTTGCCGAACTTTTATGGTATTGTGATTTTTGCAGTCTCATATCTAGAGTTCAGGAGACTTGGCTTCAGGGCTTTAGCAGAGTATTTGTGATTACATTCTGAATAAATTTCCTGTGCAGGTCTTGCAATATACGATACAATGCAGTACGTGAGATCTCCAATTAATACGATTTGTCTGGGTCAAGCTGCTTCTATGGCTTCTCTCCTCCTGGCTGCAGGTGCCAAGGGTGAGAGAAAGTCACTTCCAAATGCAACAATTATGATTCATCAGCCATCAGGTGGATACAGTGGGCAAGCAAGGGACATGACAATACACACAAAGCAGATAGTTCGGGTTTGGGATTCACTGAATGAATTGTATGCAAAGCATACAGGGCAGCCAATAGACCTTATCCAGAAAAATATGGACAGAGATCATTTCATGACTCCAATGGAGGCAAAGGAGTTTGGTATTATCGATGAAGTGATTGATCAAAGACCAATTACTTTGGTGACTGATGCTGTTGGTGTTGAAGGCAAGGAAAAGGGTTCAAGTGAGGATAAAAATGTGAAATCTTAGACACTGCTTCTGAAATTGGTGTTAAATTTTCTTATTTATCTAGTAATTAAATTTCTACATTTCGTTGACTCTAAAATGCATTAGGTTCTACTCATATATTGTAGTCTTTGAATTGCTTTTCGTTTGGCTAAATGTTTGGATTTTGGAATCTGTCCTGAGTAAACTTATGTTCACCTTCCTGCTTGATCGACGTCAGGCGAGTTGTGTATCAAGATGTGAGTACATCTTTGCACGGAATGTAATTTGTAATAAATGGATTCTTGTTGCGAAGTTGTCGTTTTAATTTTTTGTTTTTTTTAATGAATGGATCGACTTGTTAAATATGATCACAATCTTGTTTATAAGACAAGAATATTTATCAAAATAATTTTCTGATTTTCTGCTAGTATTCTCGGTAGTGCAAACAATTAGCGTGCGACTGCCGGTGTTGTAATTTGCACGGACAAGACCTAAACCCTTCACGAGTTCGAAATCTCTTTGGAGGCAGGGGAGACAGTGAAGATAGAGTGAAGATAGCAATAAGAACTTTATATGGTAGTGTAATTGGGATTAGAATGGGATATTAATGGAGGATTAGTGATAGATGTTAATTTTTAGTACTATTTGAGGTGATAATTTGGTGGTGATTCAGTATCTCTCTTTATATTAATTCAAGTTTAAATTTTCTTGTTAACGTCTGTCCCCTAAAATGAGGATTTATGTCGTGAGTATGGTATTAAGTTTTAAACTCGTTAATAACATTGTCGTATATAAGAGAAACTCGTTCGGGTTCATCACTACTTGGATGGTAGGTCTCACTACTTAAATAGTAGGTCTGCCATTTGGAATGGTTGAATGTATTCTTCCAACAGTTCAAAAATCAGCCTCAATACATAAGTATTATTACCAATATACTTACAAGTACATTTTTTTATTCTCAAAAAACAAATGTCAATCTCTAGTAAATCATTGTTTATTATTTACATTTTTAAACCTGTCCCCAATAATTGTTAAAATTAACCAAGAAGTATAAGTTGATCTCCATTTTAGGCCTTCGTCAATTTCTCTCATATGTGCGATCTATTAAAATCTTAAATTATTTGCAATAAAATATAATACCAAAGAGTTTAAATGAATTAAAATCACTTAATGTATCATAAATTTTCTAGTTAATCAATCTATATTTATAGATTAAGACTGATCTAGAGCAACAATTTATAACCACCTAAACATTAAAATGAAAAAGTGATTTCACTAACATTTAGTGTAATTCAATATTTCTATCATACTACTACAAAATTGGTGTATACTATATGTTGTTCAATTATCTTAGTTCTCAAATATTTAAATCATCATCGATTATATAAATAAGATCCTAATTTCAACTTGTGTAAAAATTTCCTGAATCAATACTTATTAAAAATAAGATTAATGCCCAAAAAATGCGAGAACTTTTCAATTTTTGTCAATTTTAGCACGAACTTTTTTTGGTTGAATATATCACAGACTTCACATTTTGTCCCAGATCTAGCATCCCGTCAACACCAATTAACAGATTCCATTAGGTCAGCCAGCGACGTGGCGAGATGAGCTAACATGGGTGGCTACATCAGCTACGATGTGGACCCATTTATTTCTGACACAGTTTGTTTTAAAAAGACATAAAACAAACAATCCTTCTTCATATTTAGTTTTTTTTTTAACTTTTTATTTACTTTTTTCTTTTTTCTTTTTTTTTTTTTTTTTTTTTGTTAAATTTCACTTTTTACGTTAATTTTGTAACTAAAAATTATTTTTTACCATTAACTTGACCATGTGATGCCACGTGGGACTATGTGACATGTCACCTCAAATTAAGTTTGACATGTCATCAATTACGTCAGTAAACTTATATTAATATAGCAGTTTTTAATTTTTTTTGAAAAACTTCATTTTATTTTCTAAAAAATAAAAAAATCAAAATTTTTGTTTTTAAAAATAAGAAAAGAAAAATTCACTTTTTTTTCTAAAACCAAAATTCTGATTTTTTATTTTTTAAGAAAACAAAATTTTGTATCGCACAAAAAAAAAAAAAAAATTTTGAATTTTCATTTTTTTAGAAACCAAAAATGTGAATTTTTCTTTTTTAGTTTTTAAAAACCGAAATTTTGAATTTTTTTATTTTAGGGACTGAAATTCCTATTATTTTTTTAAATTTGAGAAAAATATACAATTATTTTTTTATTTTCTTATATTTTTCTGAAAATTTTTTCTTCCTTTCACCTGTTTTTGATTTTTTTTTTGAAATTTTCTTCCTTTTTCTTTTTTTTTTAATGTGGGAAAAATATATAATTATTTTTTTATTTTCATATTTTTGTTCTAAAAATTTTTTCTCCCTTTTAAACTTTTTTTTAAACTTTAGGAAAAATATATATTATTAATATGTTATATATTATATACAAAAATAAAAAAAATTATACATTTTTCCGAATTAAAAAAATAAAAGGAAGAAAATTATCACGTGAAAGTCATTTACTAACGTAATATATGATATATGAAAAGTGATCCTATATGGCATGCGACTTGGCACCACACGGTGAAGTTAATAGTAATTTAATGGTAAATGATAATTTTTAGTTATAAAATTAATGTAAAAATTAAAATTTAAGTAAAAAGAAAAAAAAAGTAGGTAAGAGCTAAACATAGAGAGTAAATTTTAGGTTTGTACATTATAAAAATAAATTCTGTGTTTTCTCATCGGCACCCTGGTCGAACATTTAGCGCATCTTCTCCGCTGCACCATGACTGCTACCATTGACCCCTCGATTACCATCTCTGATGGCTCGGGAACTAGAAAAAATGAAAACAACGACAAAATAATTGGAGACCAACTATAATCGGGATTCTTTCCATTTCTACAGAAAGGAAGAATTTTATTCATATTCTTATTCTATCAATATACCAAATAAGCCAACCAAAAAAAAAAAACCAAAATAACGCGGTTTGAAGCTGCTTTCCAACAAGAATACAGGCCGCAAGGAAAATCAGCAACAAAACACAAACATACCATGTGACTTGGTAACACCCAAAAAAAGAGAAAAGAAAAAGTAAGAATACGCATTATTCCATCAGAGACGACTTGGCAAGACATCCAAAGACGAATATTAGCTGACCATCAGTTGGAAAGTTAGGAACATACTGACTTGAATTCGGGTGTCAGTTGCAACCCGACCGACCATGCAGATCCAGTTATAAATGGCTGGATTTCAGAAATTTTCATGCATTTCAGATGAGTCAAGTTTTCATAAGGATGAATAGATTGTAGGAGCGCTCAACATATGAACATTTGCTTTTAGAAGTTACAAGGTAAACCAAAGCGAATAAATATGGTTTCTGTTTCTTTTCCCCTTCCTTTTATATACCTTTTGAGGTAGCTATAATGTGACTAACAAAATCTCCTTCAATATTAGGGGGCGAATTGTAAGTAACAGCAGTTGCTAGCTAATCAAGCGCTGCTTTATTTCTTCGACCTGATATCGGTTTTGGCAGCCCATCAAATATTGGTCTTGCAATGGCTGCAGTGGTAAAGGCCTGTAAATCAGGCGCCAAACTCCATTTTGAAGTCAGCCAGACAGAAGAACTGCTGCCATCCTGATCCTGCAAGCTTGATGTGCTCGATGATTTTCTTACCCCTGAAAATCCATTATCAGCTACAAGAGATTCCCCCAAAGCTATCGGTACGGGGCCCAAACCACCTGCTTCAGAATCAGTTGATGACAAAATATTTCTGCTTGATGCTTTGGATCTAAGAGCTAAACCTTTTCCCGTGATGGTCAAAGATGCATCTCCACTATTGTCATCATTCCTGATCAACATTTCAGGGGAATGAGAACTGAAGTCAGCTTCAGATTTCATACGCCTTCTGAGCAATTTATCACTGGACTTCTCATTCTCACTTTCCATAGCTTCAGTAATGAACATGTCGTCAATCAGTATGTTATTCTCATTTGGAAAACCAACTAGGCTTCTAGATTTCCGATGGTGGCTGAAAGGTGGTTGAGAACCTGGGGAGGGCTTCAAATACTGAGAATCTTCTAGAGAAGGAGGATATCCTTTCTGAAAAAGTGCCATCTCCAAACCTTCATATGCATTTGTTTGTTTTGTGGGAGTAAGTCCATAGTACCCTTGCAAAGAACTCATGGCTTGAGAGACCTTCTGTTGTGAAGGATTTAGCCTCAAGGATTGGAATGAACCAAAGAGATCAGAATGCGCTCGATGAGGTGGTGTAAACTCCAAACTGCAAATTATGTTCCGCACAATTAATGCTAGAGCGAATCACAAAGGAAAAAATATAAAAGCTAAGAAAAATTAGGGCAATTTACTCGACAAGGTTACTTAGTTATAAATCAGTAAAATGCTCTCACGAACTTGTACAAATGCACAATTGCTAGAAGAATAAAATTTATAGAACAAGGAACACAATTGTCAATCATTCTCATCTGCATTTGTTCCCAGATGCCAAGCAACGGGTACATATAGACTTCAAAAAAATCTATTAATGCATGGAATGATGCATCTCCTTAAAACTAGGTACCATACCACCTATATCAGGTAAAAGGCATTACCCGTTTGACTTTATGCGGTCAAAGGAAGTGGGTGTTTGATATAAGTTTCTGTTTAACAATTAGATTAGACATCTGTGGCGAATATCTGACAACAGGAGCCATCACATTGCGCTCTTAACTTACACAAAGCAAGTTCAATGACGTATAAACCCCAGTCCTTCATTTTCTTTTCAATTGTGCAACAAAAATAGAGCAATGCCAACTTGAAACAAAGCGGCAACTGAGAATGAAAATGAGTTTCCAACAAGCATATGTTACCCTGAAGCAGCAGAACCAATTGACAAGCAGGGCGAGGGAGGATGGCGACCGGGTAGGGGTATATACAGTGACTTGAGTGCAAACATTTGGAGATCGGTAACCAGACCATTCATCTTCTTTATATCAGACACCTAAACAAATGCAGGGGAATCGTAAAAAATAAAAAATAAAAATAAAAAAATCGGAGGCCTTGGCATATAATAATGCAAACAAGTGGAGCCAAGCAAAGAAGAATTGCAGGTGGCGGCATTCAGACACCATATAAAGTCAAATGATTCACTGCATATTAAAATAGGCAAGACAACAATGCCATCCAGCAGATGGCAACGTTTGTTATTTTTTTCCACATGAGATGCGTACATAAGGTTTGTTTATTCATTCATTCATTCAATCAATCAAAAGGACAAGCAGATACAATACAAATACTAAATCAAAGGGAACACAGAGATTCATTTAGATCAAATTTGCAACATTAGGCAATAGCAGAGAGAAGCAAAAACTAAAGCAAATGCGCAACCGCCAACTGAATCATATGATCCCACAACGATGTTATGTAAATTTAAAGGGAAAAAAAAAAACAGAAACAAAAGAAAAAAAAAATGAAGGGAGTGGGGTGGGTATGAATACCTCAACGCCGTATTTAATGGCGACACCGGCAAGAGTGTCGAATTTGGAGACACGATGTTCGATGAAGCCTCTTCCTCCTCCTCCTCCTCCTCCTTTATGATTATTATAATTATTATGATTATTATTGTCATTATCATAATTAATATTATTGCTAATATATTTGTAATGAGGGGGTGACGGAGACGAAGAAGCTAATAATGAGGAAGATGATGATGCAGTGTCGTTGTGGGGGAGGTTGTTGGCATTGCAGCAATTGAAATCGTGAGAAGATCCACCACCATTGCAAAAGTGACTGCCGTTATTATTATTATTATTATTATTATTATTGCAATTGCGATAAGTTGCGTAGAGGCTGTCATCATGATGATGATGGTAGCCATTAGAATAAGAATCAGAATTAGAATTAGAATCAGGAGGAATAGCAGGAGGAGACGTCGCCCTCGTTGTCGTGGTGGTCGTCGTCCTCATTCTTTCCCTGTCTGTCTGCATCATCAAAATAATAAAAATAATAATTTGTTGAAAACAGAGGCCAGATCTGAGAGAGAAAGAGATCAATATCAAAATCTAAAATCTAAATCAAGGAAGGAAGGAAGAAGCAAAGAAGGAAGCAGGGTGTGCGAGAGAATGAAAGAGAGAGAGAAATGAGAAATATTTTTCTTCGTTTCTGTGGGGAAGGCGGGGGAAGGATTGCGGTGCGATAATTGGCTAAGCGTTGGGTCTGGGATAGTCAGGCAATGAGATGGGTGAGTGGCGCTCTCTTTTCTCTTTTTCTTTTTTTTTTTTTCTCCTTAATTTCTTCTTCTTTCCTTGTATTTTTTTTTTCTATTTAAAAAGACAAAAAAAGGAAAGAAAGCAGAGAAAATCGAGAGCAAATTATAATACCTTTTTTAATATATATATATATAATTACTATTAGTACTATGTTGAATGAATCTATTTGAGAGATTCACACAACCACCTTGTTTTCTGGAAGGAAAGGAGAGGGCCGGTGGAAAAAAAGAGTAAAGTGAGATTCGCGCCACAGCCACCCTCGTCCCTCCCACATTACGCCCTTCTCTCTCTTTTGTCTTTCTCTCTCTGTTTCGGTTACAGTTTCGACTTTTTAGTCTGACTTTGACTTTGGTGTGTAGGGTAGGGGTTATGGGTGGGGATGATGCCCTCTAATTTGTCACGCTTCCCTTGAGATGCAATTAGAGCGTTACGAATATGTTCACGAAACTAAAATTTGAGTTTGACTTGCGCAAAAACATCCATCCTCCGTACTAATCTAACTAAAATGTTTAGTAATTTTATTTAAATAATTTTAAAATAATTATATAATTATATAATTATTAAATAATTAAATTTAAAAAATAATAATAAACAAAGATTTTTTTAGATATTATTAATGAGATTATTTAATTATTTTGAAACTAAGTAAATGAAATTAACGTAATGTTACTATTAATCTAAAATAAGATAGAGATTGACTATATGAGTGTGTTTAGTGAACACTCTGAAAAGCATATTATTTATTTAATTATATTTAATAATTTATTTTTTTTAATTCAATAGTTATTTCACGACTCAATGGTGAATATCATTGTGTATCAACTATAGGTTTGATCAAACATTGCCAAAAAGTTTTTTTGATAAAAATATTCCTCTTTTTAAAAAAATCTAAAATAAGAAATTGAAACAAAAAAAATAATGATAATGTTCAAAAATATAAAATTAGTAAATAAATTTAGAAATATAGATATTTTCTTTGTAAGAAAAAAAAGGAAAATTTGAAATTAATATTTTACTCCTTTTTTTTTTATTAGAGAACAATTGAGAGCAATTGTTTTTTCCGTTCTTTTTTTCCAAAAATAGGAATTTTTGAAAGTTTAAGGTAAATTATGGAGAAATTTCTTTTCAAGAAAATGAAAAAGGGGATTTGGAGTTCTTTTTCTTCTTTTATTTTTCTTTAACTTACAAATTAAGCAGAAACCCGCATATAACCAGAAGTGAGAATAAGTTGAATTTTTTCACTCAATTTTTCCAATATTTATACACTAGATCTCACGTCAAACTTTATACATGATGACTATTACATTATAGGGAAAAACTATATAAAGAAAAAGTTTGGTTTAGTTTTTGGGTGCTTCTTTGTCTCTGGATCGTGTTGTTGTTAAGTCAGACTGCCTTCCAGTTGTTAGAGCAATATTATCTCCTGGACCAGAAAGCAATTGGATTGCCCAATTGGTGGCAGATGTCCGCTTCATGGCTTCAAAATTCTGTTCCTCCTCCTTTCGCTATGTTAGGAGAGAAGCCAACTGTGTAGCTCATTATATAGCTCAGGCTTCTAGTACAGTGCATGTTGAATATGTATGGGCAAATACTTTGCCTCCTATTCTATGCTCCCTGTTAGCCGGGGACTTATGTAATCTTTCATCTGTGCAATGATATGATTACATGTCTTCTATTAAAATAAAAATAAAATAAAAAAGAGCATAAAAATAAAAATGGGGGTGTTTGGAGAGGCGAGGACAACAAGCAGCCGCGATACATTTTGGACCGAATGCAGGCAGCGCCACCTTCAAACCTCTCCAGGGGCATCGCACAATGTGGAAAATGGGCACATGCTAAGGGCGTCGGTGTTTCTTTTTTCGAACCACATTTGGGGGAAACACCGGGCAAAGACCCCCCCGAGTTTCTAGGCCCCTTCAATGGGAGAGGTTTAGGGTTTAGGCTTTCACACATGCCCTTCCCACCCCCTCACCCCCCGGTGTGCTCTGGTTGGCTGTTAGTTCTTCTTGATAAAGGATCCCATATGAACTCTCAAAAACGATGTGGGAGTGGGAGTACCTTATTGTGCTGCATTCTTCCAGGCTCCAGATGGCTAACATTTAAGAGCCTCTTAGTTGGGCTTCAATGGATTTGTTCTTCGCAGTCCAGATTGGAGAGCTTGTGTACGGGATAAATATTAAATAAGCATTTCGTTTACTACTGAAAATTGAGGGCCAATAGTAAAAGTATCAAAATATTATCATGTCAAAAGTCTTAAAATTGAATATTTACTGAAATAATTAGTATAACTAAATTTACACTTTATTTATTACAAATTTTATTATAAATATTTGTATCATTTACAAGTACAATATTTTCTGACGAGACTAATTGAAATATCACTTCCACTTTCTCATCTCCCCAGAAAGAGAGATTACTCACCATTTAGCTGGAAAGAGACTTAGGAATTTTATTTTATCTTTCAAGCTAGTATCTCAAATTTTACAATTATTTCCTCATACTCTATTTCAAGGAAATCTTTTAAATCTATCTACAAAAATTTTCGTAATAATTAATTATGATCCAAAAACATGTTTATCAAACTTAATTTAAAAAATACTTAAGAGTTTCCTATACCACATTTAAAGCTACGTGTCGTGAAAATGTGTCAATCAAAATTAAACTATAAACAAATAATATAAGAATTAATTTTTAATCACAATCATTCTTTCTAATAATGAATAAAAAAATTGTCATTATATCCACACAAAAATTGTATAACTCCTAAATTAATATTCTAATAAGTTTAGAAATTATTCTTCAAAATATAAAAGTTATGCTAAAAATAAAATTAGCTTAAAAAGAAATATAATCGTTAGACATGCTACAATCCGGTTCAACTCCAACTTAGGCTCTAAACTCGCAGTTTAGTTTCGACTCTGTACCAAGCGAAGCTATTCATTTCTAACTCGTTTCAAACTGTTTCTTGTTCAATTGTGGTTCTAATTAAGGTTTCCGTTCAAATTCGGTTCATCTAGTTTGGTCTGATTTTTTACCAGTTTAATTCATTTTTCCAAAAAATTAAAGTTAATTTTTGTTAAATTTCTTAAAGTTATATATGACAATGTTAGTTTAAACACATCAATTTTCTAGCTGACATAACAAAATTTCATAAGTACAATCTATACTAATGAATGTTAACCGGATGGGCCAAACCTACCTAAAAATTGCTCGGCCGACAAATCTGGTGGATCTCTATGTTATATCCATCCATCCAAATTTCTTTTGACCATCCCTCCAATCAATTAATTTTAGTCTAAAGTCTTAATTTAGTACCTAAAGTTTAGACTAAAGTTTAATTATAAATATAACGTTTATTTTTGGTAAAATTAGTCTCCAATATTTTAACTATGACTGAATTATAAATACAACATTTTTTTTTGATAAAATCAGTCCTTAATGTTTTTATTGTGGAATAATTCAATACTTTTATATTATCTAACTGTTTAATTTAGTAAAAAATATATTATCTGTTATATCACTTCCTTATATCATACTTTTAATAACATTGCATTCTACAAGAAACTGGTTTACCAGATAATATATTTCTTAATAAATTAGATAATTAGAAAATAAAAAAATATTAAATTATTTTATAATAAAAATATTAAAAATTAATTTTATTAAAAAAAATTATTGTGTCTATAATTAAACCTTTACTAAAATGTTAGTAACCAATCTTATTTAGAAAATAACAGCAGTCTTACAACTGATCAGGTCCGTTTCTCACTGCACGTTACAACCAAGCAATCGTCATCGCCAAACCTTTTATGTACACCCCCCGCCCCCGCCCCCCAACCGAAAAAACAAAAACCAACGATTCGTTGACGCTTCTGATGAATTACCCTTTTTTTTTTTTTTTTTACGGATTTTGATGATTTCACATTTTTTGCAAAAGTGTTCGATGCCAACAGCTTCGACAACCGTCCACACCCGAACTCAGCGAACTTGGCACGGTTTATGTCGGAGATAAGTTTTAAAAGATTTGAAGACATTGGAGTCTTTCCAGTCCAAAACCTCCGAGCGTGTATCCAATACAGGTTGCCACCCTTGCATCTATGCAAATTCTACTGTTCCTCAAATTCTAAGTAAAAATTTTGTGGGCTTAATTATTGTTATAGGTTCACTGTGTATGTTACTAAATGTGGATATATGCCTTAGTTACCTTTACCTGATACTGTACAAGCTATTGCATGTTCTCTTTGGTTAATAGCTTATGCACCACAATTGAGAGGGAGAGAGAAAGCACTGCAAACGAAATAGTCAACCTCACCTGGCACCCATTGGTGTCCAAACTTGATTATGGAAATTGTACTTGTGTTGATGGTCAAATTAACTTTACTTTACAAATTGCTCAACGGGATCAAAGTCTCAATACACAAAATTTCTATAGTGTGAAGTTTGGGTAAGTATCATATATACGTAACTTTACCCTTTACCTTTATTTTTATAAGGAGAGGAGGCTATTTTTATGACTCGAACCCGTAGCTTTTTTGGTCACGATGAAGTGAGCTTCCTGTTATACCAATACTTGCCGCCCTCAGCGTGATCAAAGTCAGTGGGAAAATTTTATTTACAAATTAGCAAAATTTTGGCAGCAGTGGTGGAAAATAGAATTGTGCTCTAGAGTCTGAACTGGGAATTTATGATTGTGTTTATTTTTGTAACCTGTTTCTTTAATAATTGAAGTTACTAAATGATTGTCTAAAGGGTGTAAAGAAATAGAGAAGCCTCTAATACTCGACTTTTCAATGGGCGAGGTGGCGAACGATGAGGACCAAATTTGTAACCTGCTTTTCAATGCTTCTTTACAAGAATTTCGGGGAATGCTGATTAGACATCAAAGGGAAGGATCAAAGAGAAATAAGCAAGTAGGGATTGATGCTTTGATTAATTCTGGTGGAAGCATTCATGACGGACATGCTTTGTTGTGGAAACAACAAATGGATAGGCGAGACATGTTTGTTTGTCTTTGGAAAATTGCAGAACAAGCTCCAGTGAGTATTAGCATAGTATTTCACTACTGCTTCATGTGGAATACGTCTAATTGAATTTTCTTTGTTGTGATTTTACTTTCAGGAAGGGATCCATGGCCATGGTCAACCAGGGTGCAAATTGATTAAGATTCAGCTAGAGGACGTAAATATATACACGAGCTCATTGTTCCCGCGTATATCCCCCATAATCTACACCCTTAATGCCTTTCCTCTTTTCATAATAGTTGTTTATCATTTTTTTTTTAATTGGTAACAGGTTTCTCTTGAATTACGGTGGTCTTAAGAATTGCATATCTGGTATATTTACCAGGACTAAGTGCTTTCATCTTTTGAGTTCCTGTCTTGTGGTACTGTTCACAATTGTGGGCGATTTAAGTATATTATTTGTGATGGAGTCTTTCCTGGCATGTTAAAGTTGTATTTGATTTGTTCACATGATTTGGTTTTATGCAGGATAGTTCACTTTAGATCTTTGAAGTAACCGAAGGAGGATGATTTTTGTTTGTAGTTATAAGCACTCTGCTGACTCATTATGTGACTTTACTAGAAAATTTAGCTTGCTTACAGACGTTTATGATCCACAATTGATTTTTAAGGTCAAAATTACATACTTATGATGACATGGTGGAGAAAGTGGCTGAACATATTGGTTTAGATGATCCATCCAAAATTAGATTGACGACTCATAACTGCCACTCTCAGACACCTAAGTCCCAACTGGATTAGTACCTATCATTTGTCAGATATGTTAGTACACAACAACCAGGTGTAGATCATTTGTTCAGGGTAGTTAACTTTATTGCTTTTGTTATTTTCTTATTGTTACAGACTACTGATATTTTCTACTATGAGGTTCTAGACATACCTCTTCCAGAATTGGAAAGCCCAAAAAATCTGAAAGTTGCCTTTCACCATGCTAATAAGGATGAAGTGTGGAATCTCTACTCAATGAGTTTCTTTTGATCATCCATCAGATTTTCTTTCTGATTTTATTTCCAATTATTTGTAGCTTTTCTTGAGACCATAATCCCTGTTTATCTTTCTACATTTCTAGCTTTTTCCTTGGAGTTTCAATAAAGAAAAGACAATTCCACGCCACGTTTGTGTATGAAACAAAATAAATAAAATCTTGGACCCAAAGTTTAAAGAACGCGGAAGGGATGGTCATAAGTTTTTGTTTTTGTTTGTTTTTTCTTTTTAACAATTGACTCATTTTTCTATTCACTCCAGATTATAAATATTTACCGACTAAAATGTTCACACAAAATAAATACATAAATCAAAAATCAATTTTCTTTTTTTATAGTCAACAAAAAAAATGATTGGTAACTATACGTAGTGCGGGTATTAAAATTAGTTATTAGTTATAGTGGTTTAACCTATAATAGTACCTACAAACAAAGAAAATTAACCCCTTTTTTTTTTTATCAAATTGCACACCACATGAATTATATTATAATTTTTGTTAAAATGTATAAAGCGTGATATTAATAAAATATAGAGATTTACTAAGCTTATAATATTTTTAGGTTTTTCCACTTTTATTTGACATGATATCAAAGATATATGTTGATCTTCTACTCTTTTATTTGACATGATATCAAAGATATATGTTGATCTTCTACTCTGCACTAGCTACTATGCGGTTGGACCTTTTACATATGAATTTATCCATTTACATATAAGTTGGATCAGTTTTCTTGTGCCTTTACATACGAATTTGACTCATTTTAATATAGTTTTCCTTTGCCATATGCTAATTAGGGCTAACATTTGTTTCAAAATGATTTCAATATATTGTTCATCTCATAAAGATAAAAGATAACTTGACTTTTTTTTTTTTAAAAAAAATACTTTTCGGAACTTCTATTGGTTTTTTATTTAACTCAAAACCAAACGCCCAGTCTTAACCAACTCTTACGGTCTTACTTTTTTTTGTGTTTAATGGTTTTCTGCTGATATGGTAAAAGATAACTTCCTTTGAACAAACTGTAGCAATCAAGATACAGCAAACAGTGCATGGAAATAGGGAAGTAGCACATAATGAAGCACATAAAATCTTGTTTATTTCTTTAGAGAACCAAATGCACAACAATCCTGCAACCTTGCGATAATTCCGTAAATTTGATATTAGCAGTGGAGGAGTAATTTCCTATGCTTCGGTTTGGCTGAAATAGCCATTTGTTTCCTCAAATATTCACTCTCACGCTTAACAAGCTCCAACTCCGGCAGAAATATAATAAACAAATGGAAAGCCCCCAATAACACACCATACCAAATACATCAAAGGGGAGGAAACGAAGAACTACCCTACCATCTATAGCGGTAAAGCTATCCAAGATACCGAAGCAAAACTCCATCATTTCCTAGCACAAATCCCTTCCTGTCATTGATGAACCTGAAAAACAGAAGATATAAGAGTATCAGTGCCTTGTGAATGCATCGTCCCGTGAAGTGTTGGGCAGTCCATTAGTTGCTTTATGCTTGGCGGATGGGCTTAATCATAAAGAAATCCTATGACTTCCGAACATTCAGCCAACCTTTTTATTTTCCATTCCTTGGCATTTCTTTACATGCTTATCATATAATTTCCTATCTTCATCTATTTAGAGAACTCGTTGATTAACTAAGGAAATAAAATGAAATATATAGCTCTCACTATAATTACTCACTTCACTGAGTAGAGATTCGCAGCAATATTGTCAGCTGCTTTATCACGGCTCCAAGTCTTCCCACCATTAGTGGTTCTCAACAGAACCCCACTGCCTCCTGCTGCCCAGGCTTCTTCCTGCACAAGATTCCTTCTAAGAGCATACAACGTAGAAACTAAGACAGATATGCCATATTAAAGTTTTGGCAAATCTATGAATTTCACCCACCATCTTCTGACTTTTTAAAAATTTCACCCACAACGTTTTTTTGTTTTAAATTTTACCCTCAACGTTTTCTCCGTCAACTTTTTTTGCTTTTTTCCGTTAGTTGACTGTTAAGTGTGATACGTGACAATCCAGTCAGTGATAAATCATCCTACTTATAGCCCACATTAGCAATATATCATCACTTTACAGTCGATAATCTGCTTCTTATGACTTTTTTTTTTTAATCTCTTTCTTTCAATTATATAAAAATATTAAATATATCGCTAATTGGACTGCCATGTATCACACTTAACGGTCAACTAACGGAAAAGGGCAAAAAAAATTGACGGAGTAAACGTTGAGGGTGGAATTCAAAAAAAAAAGAACGTTGTGGGTGAAATTCTTAAAAAGCCGAAAGATGGTGGGTGAAATTCATAGATTTGCCTAAAGTTTTTAGCTCATTAAGATGTAGACTCATGATCCAAAAGGGGAGTGCATACAAAAATAACTGATAGGTCATTCAATCAGAAAATCATGTCTCATTGGCCGTCAGAAAAGTCAATCAAGAGTCTAATGACTGTAGTAGGGAAGATGTAAGCACAGAGAAAATAAGCAGAAAAACCACACAACATTTCATTTCCAGAATTGAAATATATAGGATACAAAAGTTCTGCAACTTGCTAAGCAAGTTTACATGATTAATTTAACAAACCAAGGACACTTTTCTCACAAACAAAGTTTTTCTCGTAACTAACACCTAATTGGCCAATATGAGTGGCTAATGACATCACAAAATTGGAGCAAGTTGCTACTGCACATGCTGGACTGAGATTCCAGCAAGTTGCAGCAGCAATTTTTGACCTGCAGCTTCTTCTTGACTACTACTTGTGATGGAATCTGCTGCTGCACAAATCCAATCACCAAAAACTTGTTCTAAAGCTTGCATTGCAATGTTTCAAGACCAACTTTAACAATGACTTCATTCTCGTTTTAGCAATTTAATCACATACTTTCAACTCTTCCCTCTTAACAGTGGTCAAAATTGAGCTTCCATCACTTCAGCAATGCAGATATACATACGAAAAGCATCCCTAAAATATTTGGGTAGATGCTCACCATAACTATAACATTCTTCCAGTCACTACCATTATCAAAAATTGATGTGAATATCCACTAGATTCGATCTCTTGCCCAAGTTAAGTGCCCGAATTCTACTTGACATATTCCTTGTGCGACCATAGATGATGGATGAATAACAAAAATTGGTAGACGGCAGAGCCAACTGTCTAATCATTGATGGCTAGTCAAGAAGAAAGATTAAGAAAAATGTAAAGTAAAATATAGGAGTTACTTTTGTGAAACTTGCATCTTAGATTAAGAAAAATGTAAAGTAAAATATAGGAGTTACTTTTGTGAAACTTGCATCTTGACAATTTTGGAGATTCACTTAAATTGTTGCAGGATTCCTCAGTTACAAGTAACATCATTGTCATTTGGGAAGAACAGTGTTATTACCGTAATTGTTTAATCTAGCCCTAGTAGTGTTGGACTTCCAATGTATTAGTAATATTTCTTAGTGGAAAGGCTTCTTATCCTTGAGCCAGTAAACTTGCACTTCAGTGAAAATTTTTTATACGTCAGTTATAGCTTATCAAAAGATTTTGGATATAAAATATAATAAAATAATTTCAAACGGTCTAGTAAAGTTGATTTTTTAATCATTTCTTAAATATGCAACAAATATGTCTATATTCAATAAAATTATTCAATAAAATTTATCTGGCAACTAAAAAGTAGCATTTAAAAAGCAAAAAAGCATAATAGAAATACAAGTAAAAAAAAAATTTGCTTCCTTCTTTCCAGTCACATCTGTTCTGGGTAAAAACATGTCTCCTTTTATGGTAAAATGGCAAATATGTTACTAGACTTATATCAAGATGTGTGACTTTCTATCTATATTTTTTGAATGGCAGAGACATTATGAAAATGTGAGAAAGGCACCACGTCACTAATAGAAGTGCCAAGTAACACCATGTCATCAACAATAAAGCAGCACATAAGCATCATATTATTATTTAACATAAGAGGTCATCAATTAAAATGACACAAACCTAAATGCAAATTTTAGGACTAGGGTTTAGTGTCCAAGACCATGACCCAAAGGTGACCCAACATAAAATGCTCCTAGCCAGACATGACTCAACATATTTGACATCACTACTTCTTGACTATCAAATTCCCATTTTTATGTTTTCCTCAAAAAAAAAAAAAAAATCTCACTCTTGTGATTGTTGTACTCCTTTGGTAACTTAGTAGGGGAAAAAAAATAAAAAGGAAATTATAAGACAAAAAAAGGGTTTTGCAATGAAGGAGCAAACACAGATGTGGAGGGTAAATACTCGATTTTGTCAATGAAAGAAACAGAAAAGATGAGAGACATGGAGAGGATGACTTTTGCATCAACAACGTTGGTTTCCTCCTAGAGGTATAAGCATAAAATCACTGTTAAAAGAAAAGTGCTAAGGAAACCAACTTAATCATATGCACATACTTTCTCAGTTGGTAGACACAGTTTTATTAATTAGTGATGATTATTGAGAATTTGTTATTGAAAATTTGAGCCCTGCTGAGAGAATTACTGGTGAGTAGTGTTTGTTTGCTTATTGTTCTTCCCTCTCTTCTATTTTCTTTCTCTCTCCTATTCTTTTGCTTCCATATTTTCAACAGAAAGTTGGACAACGGTTCACACCTCTTAAAACAGCTCATCAAGTCAACCCCAAATCCAGCATTAAACCTAATTATCCTCAAAATCTTCCCCAAACCTTAAATTTCTTTGTATCATCCAGTTGAAACCTGCCATGAGTCCAATGCCAAGGAACTATAAATTGGTCCTACGTCAGTAAGGCAACTCCCTCCGCTCTAACTACGAAGGGCAAGAGGATAATTTATAAACAAGGGGTATTGTGACAATATGATAGGCTGACTGGTAAGAGAAAGCAAGTGCCCTGAACGATTATCTAATAGAAAAATATAATGAATTCACTGTCCAGTTCAACTCCTTGAAATCAGAAACTATGCAGCATTATTGTTGTAGAGATGCCCTGCTGCTCTTCATTTTAAGACCAGAAAAAAAAAATGCCACAAGTACAACTTCAGCTCAAAATGTCCCACGACATGAATATTGAAGGCACAAGGATAAAGGGACTAGGGGATCCTGGAGTCTAGACAGAAAGCTTTAAAGAGTCTAAAACTAAGTAATTGGAGGAGAAATTACGGAGCCAGAGAAAGAGCAGAGATCAGAGATCAAACAGGAAGTAAAGGTATGCTTAAATGCAAAAGTTTTAGGCTGGTAGAAAGAAGGGGAGGAGAAAGAGAAGGAAAGATAAAGGGAGGAAATTTGTAGAGAGAGACGGCTGCACAGGCGGGTGGGGAGGCCCTGCCAGTTGCTCTTTTTTGGGGGTTTTTGGGGGCGGCCGGGAGAGGGGGGGGGGGGGGGGAGGGGAAGGGGAAGGGAAGAAGCTACCAAATGGCCATTCTTATTCTTCTTCTTCTTCAAATCCTTTCTTAAAACAGCTAAAGGCCTATTCTTTCTGCTATTTCAGTTTGTTTTATATGTCATCGAACTGCATTAATGTTTTGTACAACCCAAAACAAGTAGCAGGCATCAGAGGTAAAAGCAAATGAACTGTACTCAGTATAATCAAATATTGAGGGTAGCAAAAAGTTTTGGGCCCCAAAATTAAAAACGTTGAGCCTTTTGGTATGTCATAGTTTTAATGACTAACCGAAAAGGAGTGAAGACTGCAAAAATGCTTTTGGCTCCTTGACTGAGCTTCAACTAAGGGTGGTAGAGAAGCCAACAATAAGGCACGGGTGCACCTTGTGCCTAAGACACGTGCCTCTTATGATTATGCTTACTCAATTAAATTCATTGATCATCGTCAATTATGCTTATAGACTAACTTTGGCCATCACGTGCAACCTTAGAGAGGCTGCTTTAGTGTCATTGGCCTGGGAAGCCAAATTGCTTTGCATCTGAGTCTCCACATGATAATTGAAGTTACCTATGAAAACTAAGGCAGATGAAATTCCGGAAGGTCAAGGTCAATGTTTGTGTCTTTTCACAAGGAAACAGACTACAAATGTTTTGACATCAAAAGGGGGATGATAAATGTTTTCTAATCTATACAACACAGTTCTTATGTCACCACCACATACCAAGGCCATTCACCCACCAACAGTATCATTAGGGAGAGATGAACTATCATCACTAAATAAGAGATCCAAGGGGCATATTGACGCCATTTAATGTCAAAACTTGTTACCTCCGAACGATACCCAACATCAAGGATCCCAAAGCCCCTACTTTGCACTGGAACTTCCTCAAATTCCTCTGTTATCTGCAAGGTTAGAGCTTACACTTCAACACTTCCGAAGAATAAAATATCAAGCGGAGATCAAGT
Organism: Carallia pectinifolia; assembly: GCA_037832335.1. Classification (NCBI taxonomy): domain Eukaryota; kingdom Viridiplantae; phylum Streptophyta; class Magnoliopsida; order Malpighiales; family Rhizophoraceae; genus Carallia; species Carallia pectinifolia. The sequence continues at coordinate 16,986,081 of CM075453.1, forward strand.
ACGATAATGTAAATAGAAAGGGGACCGGAGCTGACAGATTATAAATATGCACTAGCACATATATAGGTACATGAATGTACATTACTTTTTCTATGCGTGTAAGGTCGAGTTATGCTGTAGAGTTTACCCAAAAAAAATAAAATAAATGCAAACGAGAAATCTGAAGTTCCATGACAAAAGTAAAACCAAAATTCCAGGAGCAATATTCATGAAATGTCTCAATGGTGTATTAACTTTTGAGAAATACACTTATACTGGAATCGTATGCAGAATATTATATGCATATTTGATGACAAGTGATAACTGTATCAAGAGATCTACCGAAAGTCTCTCAAACTGTAAGCAACAACAATATCTAGTAGAAAATAACATTATTGTTCAGTGGACCATGTGAGAGCAAATAAGTTTTTCCAGAACAAGTATCTGTGCTACATTTGTTATTATCAATTGACCAACTCCTTGAAGGAAAAAATGAAAGAGCTGAAATACCATCTGTGCTATTCTTATCTGTCGAGAGACATTCTTTTGAAACAAAATGAAATAGAATTAGCTTCTTCCTACTAAATAGCATTTTCCATTCATTTTAGCTCCTTTATAAAGGAGTAGAAAAGCATTACAATGATTGCATAAAAGCATGCTTTCTCATGCATGTAAATAGCTTAAACAAGCTCCTAAAACTTGACAGCTTTTTCAAGGCTCTAGGCAAACTTTATAGTTCCAAGAACTTGAAACTTGGAGAGAAAAGGAAACAATGACAGCAAGTAGCATTACCAACACTCCTCCTTGAAACTTTTGCTCGAAACAGAAAATTGCTTCATTCAAACCAATTGGATTTTGTGTTTTTTGCTTCTCTTGAAGCTTTGGAGGACATAGAATTAGCTTCTTCCTACTAAATTTATGAGAAAAAGGCTACATAGGCATCTTTAGAGTTTCTGGTTTGAAAGCCATACTTGAAACTGATTTTTGATGACAAAAGCATTGCTTGGACAACTCGAAATTATCTGGTTTGTACACCAGATTTGAAAATGATTTTTGAACTGAAAGAAGAACAAGCTTGATCAAATCCAAAGCTGGAAATTGCAGCAGAAATATGAGCTGCAGAAGTTGATAATGCAGCAGAGACATGAGAGCTGCAGAAAATTAAAGAGTACAACAGGTATGAGAGCTGCGGAATATGAGAGAGCAGCAGATATGAGAACTGTAGCAGAAATTGAAAGAGCAGTAGGGATGATGAACAGCTGCAGAAATTGAAAGAGCAGCAAAGAGGAGATAATAAAAGGCTTTTTTTTCCCCTGTGGTTTTGATGGAGCATGAAAGATTGATTTTTGATCTCAAAAATAGGTTTTGAGAGGTCCCTTTGGATCAATTAATACTCTCATACCATTTAAAGGAAAAATATGAAGAGAGTGAAATACCATTTGTGATATTCAAATTTGTCAAGCAATGTTCTTTTGAAAGAAAATGAAATAGAGGTGAAGTTGTATAGAACAACTTGCATTTTTATTCATATCAGCTTCTTCATATAGGAGAAGAAAAGCATTATAATGATTACATAAAAGGATGCGTTTTCATGCATCTAAAAAGCTTAAAAAGGCTTCTAAAAACAGATTTTGAAGGCTCTAGGACAAGGCAACCTTTACACTTCCAAGAACTTGAAACTTGGAGAGAAAGGGAAATAATGACAGCAATGTGTCATCACCAACGGTCCTACTGTATGGGTCCATATAATACATGTTGGCTATTTTGGTCAATATCTTAACCTTAGTTTTGTCAGAAGATATTGGCCTAGAAACAAGAGAGCTCTTTACCCTGAAAGTAATTCAATTTTTTCACAGGTGCATTGCAGGGATTTTTCATGATTATGTCAGATATTGCTGAGATTAAAAGACATATTGTCAAATTTACATACTCCTGTGCCTTTGCTGAGATAAAGTCCCCCTCCACGAACAAGAAGCCAAAGACCACCATCAGCCCTCCATCCCATGTTCTGAATTCTTCTCGCAACTGCTCTATTATGTGGCTGCCAGAATGCCTGCAGATTGTATAAATTGGTGAATCACAGTTAAAAAAATATACAAATCTTTGGCAGAAGACAACAAAAGAGCCCAATAGAACTGCCAATATATGCAGCTCCTTTCCAGAAGTAAATATTATATAGCTAACAAGTCGAGTATGATATCACCTTTACTCAGAAACAGGGAAGGCATTCCCAGAAGAAAAGGGGAGACAAACAAATAGATATAATGGATAAGAACAACAACATGTACGTAGACAGAGCTCCTTTATCCATTTTAATGTTATTTAATAGTAAAACACTTAGATGTCTGCATTAGTAATATCTAATGTATTTATTTCACTACGTAATAAAAGGGACAGTCAGTCCTTTGCTGACAATTTCACGAGCTAAGACTACAAAATGAGCCAACTTTTTTCTTTTTCTTTTTTTTCTTTTCTTTTTTTTTTTTTTTTCCCAACTGGCATCCACATTCTTAACGCAATATATAGGATCCCTTGGTCCAAGAGCTGGCTATTGGGACTTAGTGCAAACATGCACCTGAAAGCCCTTACAATATATATAGCCAAAGATGTGGAAACAAGAACAGTAAACAGCAACAGACAAGTTACCCTCACCTGGCCAGGTTCCCACGTCAGATAAAAGTTACCGCGGCTTGAGACAGCAACATATCTTCCATCTGGTGAGCGATTCACAGTATTAAATGTTCCAGTGTAATAGCTTGCACCACTAATACCACTAGAAACTGTTCTGAAAAAGCAACAAACGCATGTCAACATCTCCGCCGTGTGAAGGCTAAAAAACTTTTAACTATAAAGCTTTCCTTCAGTGCATATAGTAATCAGATGGTTATTCTATGACTGAACTGAATTATTTCTGGTGGAGAACCATTTTAGACAGATGCAACTAGAAAGGAGATAGAAGTGAATAGCTGACATATGGATTATTTTGGTTTTGAAAATCAATAGTAACACAGTCAAAATTAATTTAAATAAAACAGCTCATCTTAATTTGAATCCATTCTTTTTAAAATTGCACCATTGTGAAGAAGCAAAAAAACACAAAAATAACAAAGATAAACTATTCAGATCTAAGATTAAAATATTCAACAGGCTAGAGAGGGAATAGCACGCATGTAAGGATCAGAAAAAAATAACAAGTTCATAAGAGAAATATCCACAAACAGGTTTCTTCCCTAGCAACTGCAACTTTTCGCTAACACAAGCAGCCATCATATAAAACCTTTTTCAAATAGCAATTTGATTAGCCTTTAGCAGAGAAGAAGCTACCTATTAAGAGTTGCTGACACAGTCTCCTGCACTGCAGCCCTCCAGTTATATCCTCTATTTGAGGTAACATATATGGCTCCTTGGTCAGTCACCATCTCTGCACTTTTTTCTCCAGTTGCCTTAATATATACCTGCATAATTCCAACATTTGTTAACTACCTTGGCCCTTCCTACATCTGAAAGAACTAGAAAATAGGTCTAATTGTCTGTAAGGAACTAAAATGGACCCAGAGTATTACCTAAGAAATGAAGGCCATCAGAAAACAGAAAGGAAAAATTTTCTAGACTAGACATAAAGATTTTAACAATGACAATTGCTAACAAGTTTGAAATGTTAACTAGCAGATTTTGCACTAGAAAGTTGAACCTCGAATATGAAGAATCTAGACACATAACAAGAAATTATTTTCCCTCTTCTAAAAAGGCAAAAGGAAGAAAAAAATACTTTAAAAGGATCTTATTCTAAAAGCCTCTGTTGTCTCTGATATGCTTCAAGAGTTAAGCACATTACTAGAATATCATTTCAAACAATCACTTTGCATATACCTGGCATCCAAGAAAAAGCTTACCATATCTCCAGGAAGCTGAGCACTTAGTGGTATCCTCTCCCAGCTCTCCCCAGCATCTGAGGTGTACAACAAAATTGCAGGCTTTCCGACAATCCATCCTTCCTTGCCTTTGAAACTAATGGAATTAAATCTATAATTGAAATCTTCTTCCTCAGCTGAAGGTATTGAACGAGGAATCCAAGTATTTCCACCATCTTTTGTCTCCAAAATTGTTTGCCTGGTTCCCAGCAGAAAACCTTGAAAATTTTGAATTACAAATTAGATTTTGGGCTTTCATCAGTTCACAAAATAGAATTGCAACCATTAAAAAAATGCAGGCGCTTTAAGAAAATTTAAATCCTTAGCAAAAAATCTTAAGCTGCTCTATGGTGGGTGTGTTTGGGTGGCTAGAGGTTGTTTAGTCTCATATAGCAAACTAGCAGAACGATCCTGCAAAGGAAGCCCACCAAGACATGGCTACTTCTAAGAAATATCAAAGAGGTTGTGTATTGATTTAACTGTAATTAATAAAAGTTCCGAAGCATAAGGTAAAGTGACAAAATTTTTTGTTGCATGTCTGGTGTGCCTAGCTAGATGAAATATCATTCATAGAATGTTTATGTTCAAGCATAGGACATGCAAGCAAATGGAACATGCAACCATGGATTAAAAAAGTCAATGGGGCAGTGATCCTCTTCTAAAAAGCCTTTGGAAAAGCCACTTTCATGTTACACATTTAGCAGGTGTTGGTTTTGAAATTGCAAAAAATTCTTGCAGCCTGAGAAACAAAAACCTCCAAAAAGAGTGCCTGCTAATGTCCAGAAGAGCAATCTGGCCTAACTATTTTATTCCCTCTGATTATTGAAATGCTTCCCAACAGTAATGTTGGCTAAAATTGCATTCTTGGTAGTTTTCCTAAAATGCCCCCTGTAATGCGGCCCAATTCAGTAACTGGCTTGATTACTATTTATTTGAGAAACTTTCAACTAGAAGCAACTCCTTTAAAATCTGCAGGGACATGCCAAGCATCTAGCCCATCAAATTCATCTGTCCTAAAAAAGTATCTCAAGGCCAATCATGGTTTAGTTTCAAAAGCTTGCTGCTGACATGGAGGCTCCAAAATTTCCAACAGGCCAATCAAACTTACATACATCGAGTGAATAAACAAAACAGCATGACTTGGTTTCACACACGGTCTAACTCTTTACTCTTGAAGTTCTTTCAAGAAGCTCCCCAGTTTATTTATATGGAACTCTAAATGAGCCTTTACATGCTTAACACAAATCAGTTTCTATATCCAGTGCTTGTAGTCTTGCATAACTCAGGTAAGCCATGTGTTTGAGGACAGATGAACATTTTCTTGTCAATAAAATGCAAATTTTAATTTTCAGCATTTTCACTTATCAATGTTCTCTTAATTTCATAACCCAAAACGATTCATTTGAAGATGGCAGCTGAAGAATTGTTCTGCATCACCGCCATAAGGCTGCCCTTACAATTAGGACAGTTGCATGAGCAAGTTTAGACGCAAATTATTGGCTTCTCATAGTTAACTTTTGCAAAGGAAGAATAAGTGAAAGATATGAGTTAACTGCCTGCTATGCATTCAAATAGACATCTCTGATCCTTCACATCAAATATTGAGAAAAACAAATGCAATGACCAACTTTCAAACTTCATACCCGGAATACGTAAATTTAGATGATTATTTCCTTTTGTTTTCCTTACCTTCCACAATGCCATCATAAAAGTTTCTATAAGAACGTCTTGGTTGGATGTTCTTCTTTTATGATATTTGAAAATTCCTGACATAGGAATACCACAAAAAAAAAAAAAAAAAACAGTTTATTTTAGGAAAACTTGCAAAGTTCTCCTTCTTCTGCCTTGGTGGTGTGATGTTTCGTAGATTGTGACCAAAATTATAATAAGAGTGCAGTTATTTCTCAATTCAATTCTGGACACTGCGTTGTTTGAATAATCGTTCAAACGATTGCTAACTGTTTTATGGATAATTATGTTAGTACCCTTGATTGTTACAAAGAACCATTAGATAATTAACAAGTTTACAAGCAAGCAGCGGGCCTTTAATCAACAACAAGAAAATTCAAATGCTACCTGAGAAGACAACAGGAAATGGCGATTGGCAGAAGATATGATTGATCATTATTATGGTCAAGAAGACTACAGAAGACCACTGACTGACTAAAGTGAAGAATCACATCACATCACATCACATCACATCAAATCAGACGGTTGGAATCAGCTGGGTAGCGGGAAAGGGTTTGGGGGGGGGGGGGGGGGGCAGAGAAAAGGAGGAGAATAGAATAGAATAGAATAGAAAGAAGGAACACACAGAGATGAAGACAGAGACAGAGACAGACCGTGGTTCAAGTCGTCGGGGACAAAGGCGATGTCGAGAAGGACGACGCCAGGGTCGATAGGGAGGTAAACTCGCTCCCACTCTGAAAGGGCTACTTCCTCCGCGGCTTCGGCTGCTGGCGGCCGCCGGAGCTGGTTGTTTACTAGAGCTATTAGACCCAATACCGGTGGCGCTGAAATCAATGCGGCCGTTTGGGACACAAACTTTCTACGATTTAGCTGCTGGTCAGGTGGCTGTTGTTCTTGTTGTTGGACGCCAGTGGCTCTGAGTACTAAACGACGACGTAGCCGCCGCCGCTGCTGCTGTTGCTGTTGCTGTTGCTGTTGGGTCAGGGTGGCGCGTCTCTGAAGGCAATAAGAAGAAGAAGAAGAAGAAGAAGAAGAAGCAGAAGAAGAATAAGCGGTGGTGGCTGTGAACACAGCAGCACATGTACTACAATTCACATACGCCATCACTTATTACCACTTGCTTCTATTCTTACCTATGGACTAATGTCTGTCACTATAATTCTCATTATTCTTTCTCTACTCTTCTAGTTTGAATTATGGTATCCCTCTCTCTCTGTCTCTCTGCCATTCATGCAATTGCAATGTTTGATGATACGCAATTGCAATGTTGAAGGAATGCCTCTTATCCAAGTTCGTGGCTGTTGGTTACTGGGAAGCATTAACGGCCACGCAGCCCATTTCCAGCATGTCCCAATGATAATCTTGTGGATACGGTGCGTTTATATTCATTGAAAAATTTATTTTTTCTTGTATTTTATCATAAAATTGGAAATTTGTACATCTAAAATATGTGCAATGCTAGTATTTATAGCTATAAAAGTTTAGAAAAATAATTTCTCAAATTATAATCCTACATTCTTTTTTAATTTTTTTTAGAGAGGAAAATAGACAAAAATATTTCTAAGTCTGCCCTTTTTTTCTTAAAAAGGAAAAAGCCTCATTGTTTATGATTTTTTTATTTTTTGTTTGCTTGGAAAGAAAAAACTACCTTTAAATTTATTTTTTGTTTTAAAATATTGATAATTTAAGTCTCTTATTATTATTATTATTATTATTATTCTTTAAATAAAATAGAATAGAATCAAAAGTACATTTATCAATAAAAATGATAAATTCATGCATTCTACAGATTTAGCAGTAGTATTAGTATATATATTGTGGAGACTGAGCGAATACTTAGTTGTTCTTTTTTTGTCATGTTGTCAATTTTGTTTATGTGCCAATGTTTTCTTAATTTCAAAATTTTCTTATAATTTTTAGAATTCAATATTAAATTAGTCATTAATTATAGTCTTTCTTAATATTTGAATAGATTTAGGATTTCAAAAATGAAACCCTAGTCTAGTAGAATTCTATCTAACTAATTAATAATTATTAAATAATTTTGTATAATAAAATAAACAAAGAGACACTGTATACTATTATTCTTTCTAATTATTTGGTTTATTTTAATAGTATTTTATATTAGCTTCTAACATTTATGTGATTAAAACTTAAATTCTATAAATATTAATAAGTGGTTTTTTGGAAGATTATCACATTATTTTTAGTGATAATTATGGTTAGAAATTCAATTTATTCAACTATGATTTATCATGTATTTACTCAAATCATATTAAAGATTATTCACATAGGTTTAAAACTCTTGCAACACAAATATGCATAATTAAAAAATTTTGAAAAAAGAAGAAAAAAATTTTGAAAAAAGAAAAAAAAAACAAAGCCTAAAATTTGTGAGATAAAACAAGAAAAAAAATATTTCTAAATTTCTTTTTTGGAACGGAAAATAATATTCAAAACTTAAATATCTCTTTTTTTCTCCTTTTAAATCAAACAAAATTAAAAAAGACATTTTTTAACAAATATGATAAATCTGCTCATTATATGAGTTTGATACTAATGTATCTTCTAATTTTTTTTTTCCATTAAATAAAACATTGAGCCTATTTTCAAAAATTTAAAAATTCCTCTAGTGCATATGATCGAAGCCCTTTGCGAAACTCCCAAAATTTTTTCGGTGCATATGATCACCGTTAAAATCATCCGTGTCTGTTTGAAAGATTCTCAAAATTTCTCTAGTATGTAGGATCACCGCAAAAAACATCTGAACTCATTTCAAACATTCCCAAAATTCCTCCAGTGCATAGGATTACCGTAAAAATAATCTGAAACTCTTTTTAAAAACTCCCAAAATTCTTTCAGTGCTCAGGATCATCATTAAAATCATCTAAGCCTTTTTTAAAAATTACAAATCTTTTCTAATGCATAAGATCACCGTAAAAATCATCTAAGTATTTTTCAAATTGCAAAATTCCTCCTGTACGTAAGATCACTGTAAAATTCATCTAAACCTTTTCAAACATTCTCAAAATTCCTCTCCTACTTAAGATCACCATAAATATCATCCGAATCCTTTTCAAAAATTTCAAATTTTCTTGGGTGTGTAGGATCACCAATAAATCATCCGAACCATTTACCAAATTCCTCTGGTGCGAAGGATCACCGTAAAAATCATATGAAAGAATTCAAAATGCTTCTAAAGCACAGGATCTTTGTTAAAAGTATCCTAATTGTTCAAAATCTTTCTGAAACAAGGGATCTTCATTAAAAGCATCATAATTTCCTTCAGTGCACTAGATCAGTAATAAAAACATCCTAATATTTCTGAATCACTTAGAGCTTGGGGTCTCCCATAAGATTGTCCCTCATTCTTAAATTTTAAAATCGATTGAGGAAAGCTAGTAAACAATAATATTAAATCATTTCTAAACCATTTTTAAAAGGTAAAATGCACTACTATTTTTAATAATCCCTAAAGAGTGTGCCCATGACAGAAAAATTTTAAGTAAGCTACATGTCATTAAGGGAAAATAAACAAATAAAAGATTATAAGTAAGATCAATGTTAACGTCAAAATATCGTCATTTGTGACGAGTGTCTAGGTTGGTTGCGGCCTTTTCCAGACATAACCATACTCTCAAACCCCAATAAATCTTAGTAATCAAAATCGAGTCCAGTTGAGTTCTAAGATAGGGCACTCTTTTGAAGTTTACAGTTTATGATGTTCCAATTACACAACAAATGATTGGTGGTGACTCCTAGTCAATCGGCAAACATGTACACTTTGTTTGGAGTGCAAACAGATGGGGGATAGAAAGTGAAAAGAAAAAAATAGAGGGAGAAAATCTAATTCTCTCTTATGTTATTTAGACTGACAAGAGAAATGTGAGGAAAGAAAGTGAAGAGAAAATGATGATTTATTTGGATATAAAAAGAAAGTGAAGAGAAAGAAAATTTTTTAATTAGAAATAAAAATTACACCCTCAAATCAAGTATATTTAGAAGACTTTGTAAATTGTATTACTAATGTACTAGAAAGTCATTCTTGTTCGTAAATTTATTTGTTTTTGGGAATTATATTTTTATCAAATTAATTTGACATAGTTCAAAGCAGCGAACTGGAAAAATCATTGTTGTTAGAATTAACTAATTAATATTTAAAGAAATTAAGCAACCAATATAATACGAATAGACTTTGTTTATTTTCGGATATAGTTTTGTATGCATGATTGGAGGAAGAGAAGTCAACATATCATGGTTTTGTTTGAAGGTACGTTAGGCATATTTTCATAAAAGAAAATTTTCCATTTTGTTTTTAGGGAAGAACTTGTTCGGGGACAGAGGGGTTGGACAAACATTATTATTTCATCATATGGCTTGTAAAAGCATTGTTTCTTACACTATCCTCTGTGCTCCCGTTGTCCAAAAGGTCGTTAGATAATCTGTATCAAATAAGTGAATCTTCTTGAAATGTGGCCAACTGGATAATAATCTATTGAGCTTTTTAGAAAAAAAACAAAAAAAAAGGCATTGTTTGACACAAACCAATTGATCAAGTGGTCAAAAACTGAAGGTTTTTTTTTTTCAATGAAAACAATAACAAATATAGATCTATTAGCCTTTTGGCAACTTTGGATCAAAATGTGTGTTTAGCGATGCCCAATTCTCCGAAATTTAGTTTATACTGGTTTAAGTGAGTAATTACAGTATACTCTTGAAAGCTAAATGTTGTACTTCATATGATCACCTACCACTATGAAAATCCTTAATTACAAAGGACATCCACTGAAGCAAAAATGTTATAGTACTTCACATAATTAGATTCTTTTTAAGTTGAGATGAGTTAGATTCTTTTTGCACATTTGGTTCATTTACGGGATTATTTCAATTATATGACAATTGTATGCTTCTCTACGACATTTTTGTTTCTTTCATACAATGTGTGATAAATTCCCTTCTCGTTCTCTCTCTCTCTCTCTCTCTCTCTCTCTCTCTCTCTCTCTCTCTCGTTTTTCTCTCTCCCTCCCTCTCTGTCTCTCTCTCTCTTTAGACCTCTATTCGCCTCACAAATTAGCAAACTATTAAGTAAATTTAAATATAAAAAAATTGGCTTGTTTTTCTTATTCCACTGTTATTTTAATATTGCATATATTAAATATTTATTCCATTATGCTTTTAGCTACTACTTATCAGAACATCTAAACATTTATGGAATTACAATATTTACTATTTTGGTATCTTATTAATAGTCACAAAATTTATTTAAGATTAATTATATTATCAATTACATGTGTGACCAATATATAAGGATAGATTGCGCTGAAGCTTAGATATTTATTCATCTTCAATTTTCTCTTCATTCTCTCTTTTTTAGTATTTGGTTTTTGTTGTGTGAGTTTAAATATAGCTCAACGGGTAATGTTATGCCTGTGACATGTAAATTTTACTACAAATCTCAGATTTTTAGAGTCTAAAAAATATATCATTAAACATACATATAATTGCCCAGACTTTTTAGATTAGATCAATGTACGATCATAGTAATATGTGTTGGTGGAAAATTAAACTTAAAAAAAGCAAATAGGCTTTTGTATATATCGTTGGATGAATTACATTGATATTTTAGTCAAACAACACTTGGGTTCATCTTTATAACACCTTTGTTTCTTTTATACGATGTGAGAGTAATTACCTTTCCATTCTTTCTTTATCGCTCCTCTTCCCCTCTCTCTCCTTATCTCAACCTCAAAGATCAGCAAAAATTTTGAAAATTTAAAAATTCAAAAAAAAGAGAATGTCTTTTTATATTAAAAAACATTTTAAAGATTTCAGATTTTGTTTACTTTGAACAAAAAACCTTAAAAACTATTCATGAGAATTCTCTTATTTGAAAATATTAAACAATAAAAATACAAATTGTCATATACTTAAAACATTGAAACACTTTAAAAATCTAATAAATTCAAATTTGCTCTTTCAATCCTTCTCTCTCGTTCTCTACCTCCTCTTTCTTTCTCACACACACACACACACACACTCTGTGTACCCTTTATGTTTGAGGCAGATTAATAGAGATAGAGAGGGAAGCTAGAGTAAAAAGGAAAAATGAGAGGATAGCTAGAGAGAAAGATAATGAGTGATGGAGAGAGAATGTAGAAAAAGAGAGATAAGCGAGATGAGAGAGATATAAAGTTAGAGAGATGATAGAAAAAGAAAAGCTATATTTTCCTTACGAAATTGTTATTACTGTTTTAAGACACTTGATGCATCCTTACATCTTTAATTCTTTCGTAAGATAACCACTTCACTTCCTATGACACCTTTATTTCTCTCTACAACACTTGACTCATTTCCTATGACACCTTTATTTCTTTTGTATGACACTTACTTCACAAATTACGTCACCTTTATTTTTCTCATATGACATTTCAGTAATTTCAAATGACACTTTTATTTCTTTCATACGACACTTGCTTCATTCTCTATGACACTTTTATTGCTGTTGTATGACACCTAATACTCCTTTCATACGACACTTGATTCATTATATATGGCACATTTATTTCTCTCATATGTCACTTAACTCATTTCCTACTATACCTTTAATACTTTTGTATGACACTTGACTCATTCTTTATAACACCTTTATTTCTTTCGTATGAGCTTGCTTAACATCATACGAAACCTTAGTATTCATTCATACGACATTTGATACACTCCCTACGATACATGTAAAAATGAACAATAAACTTAAAACTATTTAAAAATTATGTTATCAAAGAATTAAAAAAAAAAAACAAACTATTTATAAATTGTCGAAAATTCAAATTTCCAAAAAAAAAATTCAAATTTAAAAATAAAAAAAATTACTAAACTCAAAAAATTTCATCACTATGAAAATCCAAAATATTCAATGTTTTCTCTCTCTCTCTGGATCATTAGTTGTCTTCATATATTTTCTCTCTCTCTCTCTATATGTGGCCTTCTTGTTTGAGGTGGATTGATAGAGATTGAGAGAGAAGAGAGATCAAGTGGTAGAATTGAGAAGGGGAAGAGAGAGGGAAGAAGAGAGATGAAGAACGAATAGAGAGCAAGATAGAGGGGAGAAAGAGAGAATAAGACCCAATTGGATAGAGACATGTTTTATTTTTTTAATTGTAATAACTTTGCTCTTTTAGTGAATGACTTTATTCCACTTATATGTCACTTGAATGATTTCTTATGACACATTTATTTTAATCATACAACACTTGGATACTTCTCTATGATACCTTTTGTTTGTTTTGTATGACATGTGAGTAATTGTCTTCCCTCTGTCTCTCTCCCCCTCTCATTCTCTCGACCTCACAAATCAACAAAAAATTTCAAAAATTTAAAAATTTAAAAGAATTAACTATTTTTTATATTCCAATAATCTTTCCACTGCTATTTTTAAATTGCATATATTAAATAATTACTTTCATCATTATTTTATCTAGTACTAATCAAAATATCTAAATATTTATCATATTATAGTATTTATTATTTTCGTATTTTATTAATTACAATAAAATTTATTTAAGATTATTTACATAAATCATTTATAACCATGATCAGCAAATATGGAAAGTGTGAACTGACGCAAACATTTTTGTTCAGCTTCAATTTACACTCAATTCCCTATTTCTTAGTATTTTGTTTATGTAGCAATTACTGTTTTTACTTTTGTTGTACTCTATTTTGAGTTAAAATATTCCTAAATGTTATTATAGTTTCTTATGGATGTATGGCAAGACAGTCTTACTGCAAATCTTAGATTTTTTGCAAGCACTCTTTTATTTTCACAATGGGATACCCTCGTACCCTAAATGTTTCTTTTCAAGCTAAATTAGTTTGATTGTTGGAGGAGGGGTTTTGTATGGGTCATCCAAATTGAGGGAGCTGTAACCAAAACTGAGAGAAGAAGTTGACGAAGGAGAAGGAGAACAAGAAGAGACAAACATATAGAGATGGAGAAGAGGCCCCAAGGAGGATATTTGTTAAAGGTAATTCCCAATTTTTTTTTTATTAAGAAATCCTAGGTTATAAATTTTGTGATCTGAGTCTTCCCGTGTCGTTTTTTTTGTTTTTTCCTTAAATTTTATTTGTTCTTGTTATTTGTTTTGTTTGCACAAAGAAAGAAACGATGAAGCCATGAAAGTAGCACGCCAATGTGATAAGCATACCTCGATTCGATTACAAAGCCCCTCCTGCCCTTCTTCTTCTTCACTCTCACTCTGGCTTCATCATCACTAGCTCCATCAGTTCGTTATTTATTTATTTTTTTTATTTTTTCCTTTTTCATCTTATCATCTTATCTTGTTTTTTTTTTCTTTTTTTTTTGAGAAAAAACTCCATTTCAATTTGGAGTTATGAGCAATGAAAGACTGATTCTTAAATTGCTCTTCTTATCAGAAAGGGAAAAAAGTGCCACCAAAGAGGCCATGTCCATCCTTAAAAAGGTAATCTTTTCTGCTACCTTTTTGTAAAAAAAAAAAGAATTTTAGCCTTGAATCACATCACTTTAAATTTATGTTTTTTTTTTAATGTAAGTATATCATGTCTTGATTCTTAGTAAGTAAGATAATTTCATTTTTTTGTTAGTTCCCCACTTGTTATTTTGCCTTTTTCTCTTTAATATGATAGTTGCTGTTCTTTTGTCTTGGAAGATCTTCTCAATACAGGTTAGACAGTGATTTTTATATGTCAAAATAAAAAGGAAAATATTAGTTGAATAAACTCATATGTTGGCATCAACTTCTGTGACTGTTTTTTCTATGGTAGTGTTTCAAATATAGTGCCAGGAACACTGGGAAAGGTGATTGGACAATTAGATGAGAAAGTTCCATCTCTCACAATGAAGCATGGTATGTTAGTTTAATTAGCATGGACCTTTTTTTTTTTTTTTTTTGGGTGATGCGTACTTTGATTATGCACTTTACAAATGGTATTTGCCTTTTATTTTGATATTAGAACTAACATCATTATTGGATATTGTTCTCTGCCAAGCTACTAAAACTAGCTGTGGTATTGTTGTGTACTAGTTAATTGGGAAGATGTTCATCATTTTTGTAACTTATCTGTATTGAAAGGGAAATACATGGCAATTGTTGTTCAACTTATTTCATTTGACTGAAAAAAGGGGAAGCTAATGATGTGCTTAGCATTCATCTATAGTGAAATATGCCAAGGGTAGTAAAAGATTGCTGGGGAAAGGAAATAATGGGGTAAAAGAATTCAAGGCCACCTTTATCTAGAGGTGTGAACATATAGAGAATACAAACACTGGCACACACACACACACACACACACACACAGATATCTCATTGTTTTTCTTTTAATCATCTTATGTGCCATTGTTTATTTTTATTATTTTCGAAGAACAAGGATGGTCGATGGACAAGGTGTCAATATATTAACTATGTAGTCCTCTATCTTTTTCTTCAAATTAAATGGGAAAGTATTGTGAATTATAAATTCTTATTAAAATTTTCTTTGACACAAAAAATAGAGAAATCAATTGGGGAATTGTAGCATTCTGCTTGTATGATAGTGAGACGAGTAATTCTGGAATTCTTTCAAATTTTAATTTTCTTTTTCAATTCATTTTAAAAGATTTTTGCATTTCTTTTCATTTTTCAAATTTTTTATATTTTCAACACTGTTTCAGAGGTTTTGGAATTTTAAGAAAATTTAAAATATTTTTCTTTTTCTTATAAATTTTTATGTCTGTTAAACTTTTGTTGGGTTTTCTTCAAATATTTTGGGATTTATTTTGAAATTTTCATATATAATTTTGACTTTTTGAATTTTTTTATTTTTTTAATATTTTAAATTTTTAGGTGCAAATCAAAATTACTGACTCAATTCTTACCATCACGTCATCATAGTTTTCACTGCTGCTTCATGGCCTATAGCCTGCCAACATTTTTTTTTCTTTTTGGAATAACTACATGGATGCGCAAAAGAGAGACACGTTAGTTAGTGTATTACAACCAATCACTATATTTGTGCAACAAAATCCAAAATTCATGCAACTCAAAGTACAACTATTTTTCATCTAATTTTTTGTTGAAAAAATAAGACTTTTGTTGCAATAATATATCCGCCCTACTTTTGCGTCTATTTGTTTTGCGTCAACTTAATCACTTTTTTTTTTTTCTTGTAAATGCCTTACTTTTGCTTCCTTATAGGAACTTTTTATATTTTTTTCTTTACCGTCATTGCCTCAACTTTTTAATTTACTGTTAAGTTTTTACCAACTTAACTTTATCACTATGACTCCAGTATCTTCTTACTACAAATCAAGAATTGACTAGATGACCGATCCTATTCTCACTTTGAACCATTTCTTTTGAAAACCGATTTTATATCCGGTGAAATGGCCGATTTGATCGTAAACCGGTGAACCATTCACGGTTTTCTCGAGTTTTTAGTTTCATCATCAATTCTTGGGTCTGGTTAACAGTGACGTGACACTCTCTAAAAGAGGCACGTCACCCACTATAACAAAAGAAAAGCCTAACAATTTGATGACGAAATTTATTGAACCTATTACTTCATTGTGAAGTGGGAGGTCATGCACCACTTCGTCAACCTGTTAGTTGCTTATTTATTTATCAACTTATTATTTACAGACAGTAGAATAATTATTTTTTTCTTCTTTTTATTAATAATAAATTAACAATTACTATGTTCTATATTTATTTTCTTTCTTTTATCTCAGAAATTTATTAATTATTTTTTTCTACTAAACTATTTTTTACATATAAAAATTCATTCAAATAAAACAACATCAATTACAATATATTTAACATTGTCAATGTTTGAAATAAATTATTTACATTTTTTTTCTATATTTAGTTATTCTTTTAGTTTCATCATACATAAAATTATAAATTATATTTTTTTAAATATACCAATTATAGTATCAGTAACATATATAAATATTAATATCTTGTAGACATTTTTTTCCCTAAAATACAATTTGCTTTAAATATTTATCGTCATTTATATATATATATATATATATATAAAATACCGGTTCCATTTTTAAAATCTTGCATTCAACACGTTCTATTTAGTGTGCAAACGGTTTTGTAAGGTTAATGGTAAGGCAACCCCCATGACTCATGTGTCTATGTCAAATATAAATAAGATTTTGTTACAATTTGTTACTATCCAAATCCAAGTCTCAGTCCCAAACTGACCTATTCTTAATTTTTTTTCCTACAAAACGTTCAACTTATAACCACTGCACTTTTGGATTCCAGCAAATCTTTCCTACCGGGTTCTTTCACACATCAGCTACCGTAGGCCGACCAATATTTTTTTTTTCTCCTGGAGTTTATTGTCAGGATTGTCAATCCAATGATATACATACTCTTTTTGAAACACAACTAGATGGTTCTACAATAGTAGACTACTTTAGGGGCAAGAAAACCAACACATAACTAGCTCATATTTATTGACACTATTTGATTATTACCCAAGGCTAATTTGCGACCAAAAAATAAATTTAATGTGCATAACCTAACATACCTTAGGATCAATGAGTTTGATATCCTTTCCATCCCACCAGTCCATGAACTTCATGATAAGAACACCACAATCATAGCTAACAAGGACAACTTATTATGCTTTTTTTAATTTCTTATAAGGAGCCACATGCACTTACAATGGAAGCAATTTTATGCTAAAATACGATGATTCACCCGTAAGGTTACAAGAACCACTTACTTTGTTTCTTGCTGGGGCACATTCACTTCCACGCAAGAAAAGTGTTGTATTGAGAACTTCTTTCTTGCAATATAAGGTAGTGCTTTCTACATTATTGATACCTAGCAATCATACACATGTACTTAGCATCGAACACATTCTATTTACTTCATATGTAACACATGATTTGGTTCCTTACCATATGGTCAGCAACATTTTGCTCTCTTTCCATGCAAGCGGATGCGAGAGAATTTGACATTTCAAGCCGTTTATCTCGCAAATTGACCACAATTAGGAACCAGGGCTCATTGAACAATAACAGAATAAACATCTGATATCACAAAAAGATAAGAAAGGCCACATCTTAGCACAACAGTTTTGTTGGTTTTACTAATTTTATGCACCACCAATTACAATTTACAATCATTCTTGCCACAACCATGTCACAAGACTCCAAGGAGTATCCAAGCCACTATTGACTGATCTAATGTTGATGTGTCTCAGCTTCCCAAGCTATTGCCTTCAATTTCCCATTTGGATCCCCACCAGCATCCTCGATAATAGATGCTTGTTAACATTCACATTCAAAATATAACAGCCTGTCACTTAAATGCCACATTTCACAATTTAACACAGAGAACAAATGTCCATAAACTCTTACGGAGAAACAAGGGCTAAAGTAATGCTTCTGAACATGATCGCATTGTTGTTACTAATGGTTCAGAAGTGCAACATGGATGTGAATGACCTGCATATTACAAAATATGTTATTAATATGCACATGCATAATTACATGTTGTACTTATGCAGACTATCCCTCACTTTTTCCCCACAACCATTACCATCTAACTCTTCCAATAGTAAATTACTATATGATAACTCACATAATTAGAGATGCATTGCCATGGAGCCAAACACCGCAAATCATCACGATATAGAGCAAGGCCATCCCCGAGATCAACCACTAGTGGACTGTTTCCAATTTCAACAAAGGATCAGATACGACTAACAATTATTTTCCATATATGACAACCTTACTAGAACTATTATATTTCATTTCGAAAGAACAACTAACTTCCAAAGGCATATTTACTACCATGACAATGGAAATTTTGGTCCTCACTTTTCGATATCCCCTCTAACCTTCTTTATGTTGTCCAATTGTATAGTTGTGTCTCCTCCTGATTAAAATGTCATCCACATACTAGGCTTTCTACTTTGAACTGCTTTATATGTTTCATCACCGTTTGCATAATAATTGGTCGCATCCTCTTCTTAGCTGGAGGTCTACCACTACTACAAGGTTGTTCCACAACCACCTTCACCTGCTTTTGTAGCTCCCCTCGCCATGCCCTCATCCAAGGCCCTATATGAACAAAAACAATAAACACTACATAAACAAAAAAAATAAACACTACATGTATATTGCACTTACTACGAATTTGCCACTTCTATGGCAACCATGGAATGCCCTGTCTTACCAACAATATTAGCAGTTATGAAATTCTAATTACTCAATTTATAAGCACTTATGCAATGGATGAGGTGGGGATTTCATTAATTGCACTACTTCAGTCCTCAAACATGGGACTACTTTAGCACATGCTGATGTTTTAATTGATGTCTCAGCCACCTTCTCTTCCTATCTACAAGCCTTGAGGCCACTAGAATTTATGGATTTAATGTCATTTCCTTCATGTTTTGAACTCTTCGCAATTTTAGCTCCCAATCTTTCCAGTTCCCCATTTTTCATTCCTTCATTTTTCTTCATCTTCTCCTCCTTTATGCCACTACAATTAACCTCAATGTTCTATTCATTTGACTCTACGTCTTTTTTTAGCTTCTGCCCACCGCTATTGTTGCCAGTGCCTTCATTTGATATTCCACCCTCAGTAACTTTTTTCTCAAACTCATCATTCACAACCCCAAAATTTTGCCCATCACCACTACCATGTACTTTTTCACTCTCCTTTTCATTGTTTTTTTCACCATAATTTGTCTCCTTCACTGCATCAACATCGTCCAACTTCCCGTTCGCCTCCTCACCAGCATATCCCCATTTTGAAACACAAGTCCTCTCCACTGGAGCCTCAACACTTCTAGTCTCAGCGCTCTTATCTGAAAACATTTACAATAGACATTCATTTCATCATTTAACATTGCTAACTATAATTATAGATCACAGCTTAGGATTGACCAAATTAAAATGGGTACCACCTGAGCATCTCGCATTTGGATTTCCTTCTACCGTGCAAATGCAGTCACCATCATAATCTTCTCTTTTGCTAGAATGTTCTTCATTTTTACTTTTCTTCGTCACCTTTTCTAGTGTCGGATCATTTACAGATAACAGATTACGCTTCTTTCTGCCAACAATTAACTTCCCCACCTCCCGTTTAAATTCCATTTTAAAAGCTTCTATGTGCTTCTCCATTATTGCTTGTGCTATGTGTGAAACCACATCGCTTCCCTATACAATAGGAGCTGGGGTTATTGCCAAATAATCAACTTATTCCATAATTTAATTTGTTAAAAATCTACATTGAACTTGTCAATCATCAAACTACTGCCACCGTTTCTTCAGTTCTACAAATTTTCCCTCTTCCTTTCTCATTACTTTGATAACCTATTTACTAGGCAAATCATTTGTTCCTCTCACCTATCCAAAATGAGAAATGCCCTTTGATTTTTGTTGATAGAGCATGAATGCCGGGTATCGATACATTTGT
This sequence comes from Carallia pectinifolia, assembly GCA_037832335.1. Classification (NCBI taxonomy): domain Eukaryota; kingdom Viridiplantae; phylum Streptophyta; class Magnoliopsida; order Malpighiales; family Rhizophoraceae; genus Carallia; species Carallia pectinifolia. The sequence goes on from CM075453.1 coordinate 17,006,125, forward strand.
TGCTTCCTAATTGCCTATAAAATGAAGAACACTCATTTTAGTTTCACTTTTCAAGTCCTTCAACATACTAACTCATTGTATCATTTAAAAATTTGACTAACTCAGAACTATGTACTAACCTCTTTTGGATTTATGTGCACATAGTCACGCTCTAAGTTAACTCGCCATTGAACCCTTGCCGTATTCCAAAACTTCAATGGATGCACGTTTGCAGGCCGCTTCTGAAAATTCTTAAAGAGAAACCTCTCGAAATAAAATAACTGTGCCAAAACGTAAATTATTACACTACAGTACTACTTCAAAAGGGACAATGGGATAACAGTTCATATTTCTCACGTAATTATAGCTATGTCTTACCATTAGGAACGATAAGCAACCTTCAGTGCTACTTTTCCTCACTTTGTCTGATCTTCCTCTTACTTCGAGTCTAAAGCTGCAAATCTCTTCACATAGCCATTCTAGAATAAAGTCCCCCCAGCTGAATCTTCTCACATCTGATACATCTGCGACTACATTACATAGCTTTGGGGAAGGGAACTGGGATGATGTGGGACATAATACGGTGCCAAGTCAAAGGATTGAAAATCCTTGCTTTAAAATCCTTTCGTCCATCCCGTTGCTTTCCAATACAAGCTTGATAGCCTTAAAATTTAGCCTACCCATCAAAGCTTCATAATCTTCATCCCCATCATTACCATCATCCTTGTCCTGTTGACATTCCTTCTTGCTACCAACCCTTTTTGCCAGTTCAGACAACCTTTTTACAACATCCTTTCCAGCTTTCGAGTCATCAAGCAGGGGATCTTTATCATTAGGGACACCCATTAGTTGAGCAACATCATTTCCACTTATTTCCATACACTACCCTCTCACTTTTAGTTCACACGTCAAAGGATCAAAGTGATCCAACAATTGAATTATGAAGCTCTTCAGCATATTGCCACATCTTAGTGCAATTAAACCTTCAAAACCCATGTCACTTATCAGTTTACATAAATTTGACTTCTTCCCAGTCTTGCTAACGAGCCGCATTATTTGTTGTAGACAACACCTAGAATAGTATGTAATCTACAACATAAAAAGTATATTATCAACACCATCATTTTCATATCATTTACTTCTTATGAAAATACATTCTATTCACATTACTTACCTCTCCTTTCTTATTGCCACCCCTTTTCAATCCACCTTCAATTCCTTCCTCAAAATAATCATCTCCAGTGACAGTCTCTCGTTGTTCTCTGGCCACTTCCTTAGCTCCCTTCATACCCTCCTACACTTCTTTGAACTTACACCCAGTTCCATCGCTATGCCTGCTGCTGCTTCACTGGATCCAATTTCCTTCCTTAATTGCTTACCAACTAAAATATCCATGTCAGCTTGCCAAACTACTATATCTACCAAACTTTTACACCTCGATTGTGCATTGCTTTTCCTATCAACACTAACTTTTACCCAAATGCATAAAATGTTTGTAGATAAAATAAAAATGACTTCACCCTCCAATGCCATTTGCTATTTCAACGAGGATTTTCCCATTAATTGTATAGTATTATTAATATGTACTTCCTACATTAGTTTGTAATTTCAAACATGGGTAATCTTCTTTTATAACACACTAACTAAAACTCATATGACATCACAGTTTCTCTTACCAGCTGTATTATCTTATAAGCTTGCAACCAAATTACATTCATTATTGTTCTTTCTTACACACAACATTTTCCGATTAATTTGCGTGTACATGGTAAATGGACTTCTCTAATAGAACTCCATCGGCAACCAATTCTTAGTCAACATACCACATTTCTCCCACTATTTTCTATTGCAGACACACATATTTTGACCACCTTTCTAAAGCAGATGATTATTTTTCACTCTTATTATACTTCCCCAAAATGGGAAACATTAAATTTCAAAAATTATTCAACAACTTTTTTAACTTGAGATATTTATGCTCCTTTTATGGGGAGTAATAAACACTTACTTCAACCTGCTTGCGAATCTCTCGCTCAACTCTCCTTCGCCTCTTGTTTGCTTCTGCTGTCCCTAACCCAGACTGAACCCAATCATGATCTATGAATGCCCGATCTGATGATCTGCAACCACACCCTGATATCACAATAAATGATTCTCTTATCTGTATAGATATAGATATATATATATATATATATATATCTCCAAACCCCCATAATAATGTATATTGTGATTTCTAAATTGTTTGAATTGCTTCGCCGTTCGCCGCTTCGCTTCCCAACCAAAATAATACCTACAAACCCTAAACGAGACTTTCAGTGCATTCATTTCCTTTTTTTTTTCCCTACCCTCTGACTCCCACTACCACTATAGGCCTATGTTGTAGGTTGACTCTTCAATTTTTAAATTTCAAATTTACAATTTCATAAGCCTACAGAAACCCTGTGCCCAAAAAATTTCTTATTTTTTTATTCATTTTTTCCTTGTGGGACCACGTTGCCACGTCACATTGGTCACCCTCGGGCATACCTCTCCTACCGTGTAATGCCTCTCTCTATATATATAGACATGTTTTGCCATGTCAGACGTGACTGCAGCTTGTTGTATGTATATCCATTTTCAACATGTGTTTGACGTAGCACACACTCCCTCCCGCGGTGTCCGTGCTTTAGAGGAAAATACATTTCAAGGGCCTTTGCACAGTCTTCATAATTCATAAAAGTGAAAATAAAATCTGAGTTGGTTTTACGAGTTCAAAATTTCATAGCTTTGTTAGTTCCTGATCTTCTTAGGCATATTCCTGTTACTTTGTCTTTTGTCTAGTATATAAGAAATTGTGAGGAATGTATTTGTGTTAAAAGTAGTACTCTGTTATAAATCATTAGACACAGTTTGCGCAAAGCGAGGAGCCGCCACTAATATTATTTAAAATCTGGGGATGCTTTTCATGTAAAAATAAACACAATTAATTACAGGAAGTAAAGCTTCACACACCTCTATGTCCAATAACACGAGGAGAAAAGGCAAAGAATTAAACATTGATTAATTTCCCAGCCGCCGTGGCCACGACCGCACCACCACCGATATTATATTAACTGCACGATTCAGCTATATAGTTTTGTTCTAATTATTGGCAAAGGACATGCACCCATCAGTTATTAAGGTGCACGGGCAGCTTGTGTAGCCATGGAAAGCTCAAATTGCAGAAGGCTTGCAGCTGGGGCAGACTGGAGATCATATTCATATTCATATTTACGGTCCGAAGGAGAAAGCAATTGAGGAGGAACAAGATTGTCCCAACCCCGCATCGGGTTGGTATTGGTTGAGCCATCCCATCCTATATGCGTCACATGCTTCACATCTGTTGGAAACCCAATTTCCATTTCCACTTCTTCAATTTCTTCTTTGTACACTAGAGGCACAGAAAAAGAATTATAGTAAGAAAACCTTTGAACTAGGGCATCGGATTAAACAAAGCAAAAATACGTTGTTTGCCCACATGCCCAGAGTCATTGGAGTCCTTGATTTTAAGTGGATCGGGCATAATAGAATTGTTCAAACTGCAATCTATATGATTTTGATCAAGCTACACATAATTTAGTGTTAATCAATCATACGAAGAGGTTGTTGTTAATTAATAACTTGTATATCCTATTATTACCATATTATATATATATATATATATAAACACGAAAATTCAAAGCTGAATATGATTAGGCTGGCGCACCAAATAATTGAGAGAAGCTTTTGAAGCTCTTGAATAGCCTGTGAATGTGAATCCGACGAGATATGTTGGGAAACTTCATGTTACTCTTTGTACTATCGGTGCTTATTGATGAGTGGCTTTCGTCGTCTTCTTCTTTATTTCTTCCTCCTTCTGATCAAGAACAAGAGTAAAGGCAGGCAGCCTTTTAACTACATAATATTTAAGATCCAAAAAAAAGCTAAAGATAGAGTGAAAATTAAGAGAGGACTGACTTGATATTGGAGATTTTGAGTTGGTGTCTGGCTTGTAATTTTTCCTTCGAGGCTGGTTGTCAACAGCGATTGCTTCCACGCTTGACTCAGAGACACAACCGATGGAGAAAGGAAGAAGAACAAAGCGTTCCATTCGATCTCTCATTTCTTCATTAACAACTAAACAAAGAAATGAAGGAATGAATCTATAGGAATTATTAAGTAATCAATGTGAAGGATAGAGAACCCAAAAACAAGAAGGAATACTAGGGTGGTTGATGGAAGTTAGAGGACATGTTACACCACAAGGCAGAAACCATCCTATAGCTACACCCAAAGGGGAATTGGTTGGTTATATGAATAGGCATATAGCCATTGCTGCCTTTACAATCAAGTTACTAATCATTTGTTACATGAGAGAAGTTAAAGGTGCACAACTGTAAATGGAGGTTGGTTTGGTAGAGACAGAGAGCGATCGATGTCTCTAGGCTGCCTTTAACTGATGACGCCATATAAATATATACGTAAATCTGTGTTGGAAGTGTATATAGCTAAAATTAATGATATTTACTGCTTCGATTGTCATTATGCACAACAACACAAGTAAGTAATTGCATATTTGGTTTGGTTTTGGGATCCAGTACTCAATCAAAGGCAGAAAGTAGGTGGAACTGCCACCATTATCCCTACTACACTATACCCAACGGCCCCACTCATTTTGACCAGCCAATATCTTCATCTATGAAGAAACAAGAGGGACACACATTCATACACAAGGAAAAAAATCCGTGAGTAGAGAAAACTTGATAGAAAAAAATGTTCATAATATAATAAATTTTTAATTAAAAAAAAAAGACATATCTTCTTACTGAAGTTCTCTAAATAAATAGGGAAGGAATCATAACTGTACTATCAGCAACTGTACATGCCATACATGTGTACAGACATACTAGGGTTTTTCCTCTTCCCCCCCCCCCTAAGTGTAATTGTTTTACAACATATATTCGTGATCAAAACCAACCACAACGAAATCTTTTGACACCGTTTATAGATTATGGTAATTAATCATGTAAAAAAATGCTAATTTAGTTAAAGCTTCCCATTGACTATTAATTTACTCATTTACACCAATCTTTAACACTGTAAGAATATGCAATCTGAAACCAGTATCTCGTAATACATGATGTTTTTATTTGATTTATTACTAGCACGCTTTCATTTAGAATTGAGAGTGTGGAAAATACAAACAGCATCGGGACAGTATAACTATGCTCTTCGATATAAAATGTGTTGGATCACTTAATCACTCCAATTTAAGCAAGCTAATTTCGGATTACAAAAAAATATAATCAAGTAGAATTATATTTACCCAAATTAATCATTATAAGAAATTTGTAATATCTTTCAAAATTAAATTTATATTTTTTTTAGAAATCTGGACTGGGATTTTGTCTAACGAAATAGGCTTAATATACAAAAATATCACCAATTTTACTTAAAATAACAAATTTAGCACAAATTTTAAAAAGTAACAAATTTAGTGCTAACTTTATATAAAATAACAAATCTAACACTAATTTTAAAAAATAATAAATCTAACACTAACTTTACTTAAAGTAACAAATTTAACACGCAATCAAATTTTTCGAACAGAATTTATCTGTTTCGATGATGTGACACTAACTTATATGATTATCGTGTCATTGAAATAAACATATTTCTATAAATCTGTCATCAAAATTAGTAGATTCTATTCATATAAAATTATTGCATGCTAAATTTGTTACTTTTGAAAATTGATGTTAGAGTTGTTAATTTGGAAAAGCTTGGCGATATTTTTGTATACTAACTCAACGAAATTTTATATAAAATTTTTTGATACAATGAATGGTTGATTAAAATAATAATAGGTGTGATTTTGACTAGCAATTGTTAGAGTCCTAAGGTTTCATATTGAGTTTTGATGATCCCAAAACAATGAGTATTACTAATGTGCTTTTTTAAGTGTGATTAATAAAATGATTATGCTACACAAACACATAAGCATCAAAGGATGCAAAGTAGATGAATGCTATGACGAGTTTACTGATATAGAGCCAACTTCCAGAGCTTGTTGCAGTTAGTCAGAGATGAATCAAATGATGAGTCATACATATTCAGAAAGCTAGACGCATCTAATTTCTAATGGTAACAGCCACATAGTAACTGGAGATATATGGAAAAAGATAAGATCAAAATATTGAAGTGCGTTAAATTTGTCGGGACAGACTATGTTAATCAACTTCCAAAGGATGGACAGACAACTAGAGATAAACTAGGATACAGGCTATACATGACTGGAAAGATAATTGAGCCTAAATTCCAACGTAAAAAGAGAAATGCGATTTGGAGATCTGTAGAGAGATTTATGACAGATAACAAGAGTGAATTGGTCGTATAGAAACTGTACAAACAAAAGAAAGAACATTTCCTATTTTGAAATTGATGTTCTTTATGTAAGGAATGCAATGTCTAACTACTAACTTATTGTTGTTTATCTATAAGAGAGTTAGGAGACTCTTTTGTTAGACACCTTGAACACTTTGTAAGTGTGTGCATGAGAAAAATAAAGATCAAATAAAAGAAAAAGAGATTGAAAGAAAAATCAAAAAGCAAGGGCTTTAAGAGAGAACAATAAAGATTGAAAAAAAAAGGTATTCTAGAGAGAAATATTCAAATTTTGTGATAAAACTTTCTATTCAAAAAGACATTATATATATATTTGTCTTTCCATTTTTTTATTTTATAAAACTCCTACATTATTTTCGTATTGTCGATACCTTCAATTTGGACATTATATAACTTGATAAGATTACATAAACATTAAGACAATGACTCTTGGAAGTATTGTGTTTTCTTACATTGTATTTGAAAGAGGAGAAACAGAAGGGAGGGAGAGGAAAGTAAAGAGAAAATGATAAGCGCTCATATGTAGAAAATATTTTTGGGAGGAAAGCTATTGAGAGCGTAGAAACAGAAGGGAGGGGAGAGGAAAGCTAACTTTCCTCCTTATCCCATCAAAACCATTTCTCCCAGAATTAGGGGATTTGGGGGAAAAGTTATCGACTTTCCTATATTTTATTAAAAGACTATATTACTCTTACAATATATTAATAACTACAATTTTACTTTTAACAAAAAAAAATCTCTACATTCTTTAAAATTTTATTAGATTTTTAATAAAAAATTGTACAAATATTATAAACTTATTAAATGAAATTTGTAAAAATATTTCATGTATAATTTACAAATCAAATATTTTTCGTATAATATATAATATTTTCTTCTTTGAAGAGTAAAATTGGAATTCTTATATATATTAGTTTTCTCTCCCTCACTTTCCACTCTTTCTCAAATAACAAAATTTTAGTTTTTCTTTCTTCCATCACCTCTTCCTAAACACGAGAGAGGATCAAAAATTTTACTTTTATTTAATAATCCTTTCTCTCACTTTCCTCTCTTCTACTTTCCTCTTTCCTTAGGATTCTATCCAAACACAGTGTTACTTACTAAATTTTCTTACTGGTCTTTAATGATGGAAATTTCTTAAACTTCGTGTTTCATACAATTATTTAAGTTATAATAAAAATCCTTTTTCTTTTGGTGGGTAAAAGAACTCAACTTTAATTAAAACTACAATGTGAGGGACGAAAAGGATTTAATTGGGGCGAATAACACACTCAAGGGAAAATTCGTGAAGTCTTGAGAATAAATATAAAAAATGGAAAAAAAGAATTAAGTGGGGAAAATAACACACTCAAATTAACATGGTTAGCCACTGGCCAAGGCACCCTTTCAGAGGAGACGTTACATATATCATTTCATAATAACCTTAGAAAATCAACTTGTTGTCGTTAGGTCAATTTAATTAAGTTGGCATCATTAATTTAACAAGGGACCACTTGCATGTCTCTTGGGGATTCTTTCTTTTGCCTTTATCTGTTATCCCTTTTTGTTTACTTAATTTGGACTCATAATATACCAAACTTGACGTTGTGCAGCACAAGCGATCTTTCTTTTGATTTAAAAGAAGAAAAACATGATTGATTTGGAGAATACAATAAAATATTTGGTGAACTCAATCCCATGAAACACATCCTAAAAGGAAAATTAATTGCTTGCAACTATTCAGTTGTGAGCCTTTCTTTTTTTTGGGAAAACTTTTAGAGTCAAAGAGTCTGTCATATATTAGAAATAAAACTAATGGTTAATTTTTTGTAATCACATGTATATTTTGTTTAACAAAAAAAAAAAAAAACAACATGATATATTTCATTTATTTGTTGCACTTTTTATCATTGTGGTTGCAAAAAATTGATAATTGGTCACTTTTTAAATATATGTTGAAACAATTTGTGTGTGTCTTAAACCGTTCTCTTCCCACCTCCCTCGGGAGTTTGCTCTTGTAGGGATCATGCTCCAATGATTGAAAATGATATATATTTTCTCAAGGATCAAAAAAATAATTTTACTCTCATTTCCTTAATAGTTTATATTACACAAGAGAAGCACTCTTTAATGATTGACAGATTTTCTAAAATGATTTAATTGAATCTAATCCATAATTCATGATGTATGGATAAGAACACGGGACATGGGACACGCAAATTCTTAAAAAATTAGAACACAGATATATTATACATACTGTTGTAAAATATATAACGGATAGATTGTATATATGTAATTTAAAATATTTTAACAAATTTTATATTTTCACAACATATGATTTATAATAACTATTATGTTATTTTATTTTATAATTAGTTTTTTGCTAAAATTTTTTTAAGAATACATTATATATAATTTAACATAATATTAAAAAATTAGAAATTAAAACAGTAAACATAATTGATAGAATAAAAGATATTATTAATTATCAATTTTTTACTATCAAACTATTGGTTGATATGTTTTTTGAAAAATATTATTATGTGCATAAGTTTCGAGAATTTTAAAATTAATTTTATACTTGTGTAATATATATATATATATATATATATATATATATATATATAACATTAATTAGAAATGTCTAACACATGTACTAGAAGTGTCCAACATGAAGTATTTGATACAAGAATTAAAAGTGTCTAATATATATATTGAATTTTTATTTATTTTTATTTTTTGTGAGACACATTTTAAAGTATCTAACACATGTCTAAAATGTATTGACCAAGTATTATGTTCGACATATATGTCTAATACGGACTCACATTATTTCTAAAGTGTTCGTGCTTTATATTCCATGCTAATTCGATAGCCAACTATACAATACTAATATATTCTCTTGTCTTTTTTGTTTTACATTTTCTTTGGAGTTTTTTTTTTCTTGTTTCTATAGAATGATTAAAAACTATGGGAAAGAAAGAGAGAAACTTATCTCGGGTACCTCCATACTTTCACTAAAGACCAATCATCGATAATAAATGATTTTCTCACGGTGAGGATGATACCATAATATACTGAGAAATCATCTTATTTCCTCAGTACAAGAGTCTCTAGAATTGAGAATCAATAGAAAATTTTTTTCGTGTTTGTTAGTTGTCAAGGATCAGAACCTTTGTTCTGTTCTTTTGTTTTTCAGCGAATGTTATTTCATATATGTTTGTTTTGTTTTTATACAGACTTAAGAAAAGTGGAGAGTTACCTAACATTGTATTTCCCCTCAATTGCCCAAACTCCTTCCAACAGCTCTCATGTAGTTTTATTTATTTATTTCTTTATTAGGTTGTATCAATCAATTATGGGCGAATCAATCTGATCCATAAATCAACATCTCTCACTCGCACATAATGGGCTAGAATGAATCCAATCATTGCTCAAATTCTCAATATTAATTCTTCACAATCTATTCATACTTGCGACCTTTAAGCACACTTACACTTGAGAGCATATTCTGTGCACCTGTTAAGTATACATAATAACGACATCAATCTCAACTCACCTTATTCTTTTTGTGTTGAGTTAGACACTTTTTCTCACATGTATTTACAGTTATTTTCATTCATCTTAAATAAATATAACTGGTACCAACAAGGATGATAGATAATAATAATCTTCTTTTTATGCTCATGCATTTCAATTATAGTCTAACCGCTTTCCTACATATATTAAAAAACATCACGTTAATCACGACCATAGAAAATACACTAAAGTAGCAATCATTGAATTATAACTTTAAAACATAGAAAAAGTCACACAAGGCATTAATTTGAGGCATAATGGATCTCAAGAGACTCACACAATGAAGAAGTAGTAGTTGATTATTCATTTCCCTTTTGGTTGCAAGGCCAACGTGGTATGAAACACATGTTATGTTGATTATTTTCTCTGGAAGCGTATGTCATTCTATTTTTTTTAATATATTTTTCATGAAATCAACTTGTAGATCTTAGTTTAGATGCTACCAAGTGTCTAACTTGAGTTCTCTGTGCAATTCCTTACTCTCAAGTATCCAACTAAGATCTCACATTTGGCTTGGTTATGAGTCACTGACTCCATTCTTATCCAAAACCTTGAGGCATGGTTATGGGTCTTAGGCCTTCAATTATGTATTGCTTGTTCTCTCTTCTCCCTTTCCATGTGGGTCATTTTAAGCACTCACAATAGTCTCTCAACACTCCTTCCCAAATGTGAGTGGGCTTGCTCTCTTAACGCTTTAGGAATATTACATCTAGCTTCTTGATGGGCCGTTGGCCATCGAGCCTCCTTGTCTTTGGGCATGCATATTTTGTTCTTCTTTGCAATGCTTGGACTCCTCTTGTTGGGTTTCTTTTTGAGCCTTTCATTGGGAGTAGACTTTGACCCCTATTATTGGGCTTCTCTTTGGGCCTTCCTCGATGGTGTTCAATTGCAAGTGTGAGTTTGTGTCCTAATATAGCAATCCCACATGAAAAATGGAAGAAGAGTGCAACCAACTTACAAGCGTGGCCCGCGACCCATTGAACTAAGCCTTAAGATTTTCAATAAGAGTGAAGTCAGCAATCTATTTTTTTATTACTTGTTCTTAGTCCTAACTTTCAGAGATTGCTTTCTGCTATTGAGCCCAAGCCATTAAACTAAGTCTTAAGGTTTTGGTTAAAAATTCATATTTCTTAATTTTTAATTAGTTTTATCCTCTTTTCTTTTTTTTTTAAATATATTTTAGATAGAGTAATTACACTTTAAATGCGAAGAACTTGTTATCTGGATTTTTTTAAAAATCAGTGCGTTTGTTTTCACCAAGAAATAAGGATGAGAAAAAATTATGTATATATATAGGGTCTTTGTAAGATGTAACAACTGTTAGTTGCATATGGTATTGGACGCAACTATTGGGCCGAGACTATTACGTACATGCAAATATGTTGATGGGAATCAGACGTGAATTCATATATTACAGTATTATCATGTGGATACGCAGATATTTTAGACTATGGCCGAGACTATTATGTAGATGCGGATATCTTAATGTGGACAATACATGAATTCATACATTACAGTATCATCATCGATGATTTCACATTTTTACTGTTTGGTTGCAATAAAGCAGAAGTTGCCTTGTTCTGAAATCATGTGGAACGGAATCTCACTCCGTAAATGAGACAAAAAGGTTGTTGTTGTACTCGAGCATTAACATCATAGAAGCATCTTATAGCAACTGGTGATATGGTTCTTTTGATGGTTGAATTCAAAAGAACTAACAAAATTAACTAATAAATATCGTTGAATAAAGCGTGTCTGATATATACGCCTTGGTTACAATTTCTTTTGATTACACGATCGTTTTCCCCAGAAAATTACAAATGCAGTCAGGAAAGTCTTTTCCTACCGCCGCTTTCATTAGGGAAGGCAATTGATATGGATTCCATTACGCTAAATGGCCATTTAGTCATCCGGAAGGCGCAAGTTTGTTGGATGACAGTTGGTCGATACTTTTTGGAACCCCGCCAAGGCCTGAAGGGCATCTTCAAAATCGATTGTACTCTAATTTTTTTTACGTGATTTAAATTACCATCCACGTAGGATACAGATGTAATTATCCAAAGAACTCGAATCAACGCATAAGCATTATTTAAATTTCTTTTTCGACAACTCTCTTTTGGTAGACAGGACGAAGAGAAGAAAAAGACTTTTTTTTTTCAAAAAAAAAAAAAAGAAAATGCAATGTCTTTACCGCTTAGATATTTTCAAAAAAAAAAATAAATAAATGTAATATCTTTTCTCCTCATTTTTCTAGCATCTCTTCTATTTCCTCTCTTTCAAACACAAAGTTCATCATCCTACTCGTGTCCAGTTTGACTCATTCTGCTCGGGCTCCATCATTTTTTTGCACTTTTTTAGCATTAATGACAAATCATAATAAATATGGTATGTACGTCAACGAATAATTTTTTGTTTCCTTTCCATTTAAAATTTTTTTCTTTTATTCCACAAATTTAAATAGGTTGACCAATAAAATAGAAATTCCGAAATAGAAAAATCATGATCACATAAAAAAAAAATCACAAATCATATCTACTATGGTATGTGAGTGAATGTATAATTTTTCCCTTCCTTTTATGTAAAAGATTTAATTTCCATTTATTCTACATTCTTCAATAAGCTAGGCAGACACAAACAAATTTTATTATAAATATTCAAGTAGAGATGAAGGAAGTGCAGGCAATCCTATAAACAATTCCACATCTGGCAAAGTTAAGACAAAGAAATGGGGAAGCTTACCTCTTCAGCGATAAGGACGCTTCTCTTAGTTGCACTCTTGGTTAATGCATACTGTTAGTTCTCTCTCTCTCTCTCTCTCTCTCTCTCTCTCTCTCTCCCCTCTTTTTTCTCTCTCTCTCTACCCACACACACATGGGGTGGGGCACGTGTGAACACACACACACACTCACGCATCTACTTCATTTCCTGTAGGTGAAGTGTAAAATTTGAGCCTTGTATTGTATCTTTTGATCACAGTTTAGCAGCCACATAAAACTTGCGGTCTTTGATGTTGGAACTTTTGGCTAGTGGCCATTCTGCTTCGTTTAATTTTGGTAGTAAACACTTTATTGAAAGAAGCAAAAAAAGAAAACACCCAATTAGAGACTTGTTGGGATGCAGGTGCAACGATGTCAAGGGCTGAAGCCACGTTGAAGTTTGCTGTTGTAAAAGAATCTGCAGAAGTGGATGCGGTGCATCCAGGTTCACCTTGCAAGACCAACGTTGATTGTCGTGCGCTCAAATGCTTCCCTTACACAGGCTGTGCGAGGCCTGTATGCGATTTGGGCACCTGTCAATGTCTGTGTGATCATTTTCGTCATTAATTAAAAATAGAATATGATATCATCATCATGATTTAATAATTAGAATAAATGTGCTAGCTGATGACAGAAAACTTGTGATAGCTAGTGATTATTAGAATACAAAAAAAAAAAAGAAAAAAAAAAAACAAAGTATCTTTTCTTGAGTATCCTTGATTCTTTTACTTAAAAATTTCAATTTTAATTCGTCTATTATCAGTGATTTGCGAGTAAATATCTATTCATCCATATATTACAGGTTTTTACTAATTTTACACCTAAAATACATAAGTAGAGTAAACTCCCCTTAAAAAGTAAGACTACCGGATATACAGGTAACAATATTCAAATAAAAGAAAAAGTAGCGAACTTGTCACCGAGAGTATTGGTAAGGAACCAAAAAAAAAAAAAAAAAACACTTTTGGTTTAGTTGCAGAGGTTGGCAAACGTGGCTTTTCTTTGTTTCAGAAATCAAATTGACCCATGAAATCCTATCAAAAGCGATTCTCAAAAAACCAGTAATCTCCTCACTTTATGTTGTTTTGGCCCTCAAACACTAGTAGATCACAATTCCATCACAATTCTAGTGGTGATTTCCTAAAACCCAACAGTGGTGATTGAAGATACCCGTTGGTAGAAATCCCTATTCATTGAAACTCCCGATAAATTCCATGCAAAGGTACGATTCATCTGTTTTTTTTTTCTTATTTTTAATGTGCTTCTGCTCATTTTTCCTTTGGGACTGAAGATATCTATTAATACTTTGGTTCTTGATTCATTGTTTTCCTAGAATTCTATATATTAAGTCCATATTTTCGTGAGGTTCTGTTGGTATCCAAACATGGACATTGAAGTTTGTTTTATTTTTTTAATTTCCTAGCTCAATCTGGGTTTTTTTTGGGGGGGTTTTGATTGTAGACTCCATCGCAATATGCAAAATTTGGTGAGGGCAAGAAAAATAAAGTTAATAACATATTAGCTATAAACTTTTGTCTGTTTATTATTGATCATTTTTGGTATTATATATGATTGTTTATGGCTTGGAGTAGAGTGCTTTTGAGCAGTTGGTATATTTTTCTGTCATATTTGATGATACACGTAGAATAGATGGTATATTTGTGATTGTTGCTCTATCATTTTCAAAGTTTAAATGGAGGACTCGAAGAAAAGAAGGGAAAGATTGAAAGCAATGCTCGGGGTGGCTGTTTAGGCTGCAGTTTTCACTAAAATTGAAGCTACTGCACTACCCAGTTTGCTTGCAAAGCCATTGCTTGAGGCCCCATGAATCTATCATTGTAGGATGATTATGTTGTGGCTCTAAAGTTTGATTTTTGCACGACCCAATGCCAACGTTTTTTGCTAACAAGAAGATGAGTATCAATGAAAATCAGGACACACGACGCTATTACATGCCTCCAAATAATAGTAGTTCTCGAATGGCATAGTTTTCATCTCTTTCTCCAAGTAAAGTGCTCCTTAAGCAGCTAGGTTTGCATTAGGTGTGTATCCAGAAATCTTGCACATTTGGTTTTTCTTTCACTCATTTTTTTTTTTTCATTTTTCAAATAGCATATTATTATAGAATTTGGTAGTGTCTCTTTTTTTTTTTAACACTGTAGTTAAAGATTTTTATAGCCTATGGTTCAAGCAAATCTCTGACTATTACGGAACTTTGAACTGAATTTGGCCAAGCATGACCATTTCCATTGCATCACTATTTCGGTTTTTCTTAAGCACTGTCAATTTTATTATTGGGAAACATCATAATGCTCACAACAAGTTAGCATATTTTACGATTTATTCTCTATTTGTATGCATGTAAACTGCATAAGTAGCTTCGATCATCTATTTTGAGTCGTACACTATACAAGTGTTTGGATTCATTTGGCGTGGGGTTATGGTAGTTGATGCCTTGCATTATTAATGCCTTACTAGATGTCCATCATTTTCTCTTTCCCACTGAAAGCTAGGACTCCTTTTCATTCACATCAAATGCAAAGCAGTTGCTCGTTTAATGAGAGAATGCATCAAGCATGAGATTTTTTGATTGTGAGGCTCTATTTAAAACCTTGAAGGGCATAGGTAGTCTTGCTCCCCAACATCCAGGAACTCCTGAAGGATGGAGTAGTTGGCGGCGCGGTGCCAAAAGCAGAGATTACTCCTATTGTCTTAAGAAGTAAAAACAGGGAAAGATCATTGTCGGGGCCAAACAAGCATTTTGTTGGAACATCTCTTGTTTACTTTGGGGCATCAAAAAGTTTGATATGCCAATTTGAAGGAGATTTATGCTGAAATGTGATGATTACTCAATGTTAATGTAAGGCAGTTACAGGACATAAAATTCATTTAACTTGCTCGATGATGTGTGGTTGACTTATTTGACAAACAATACTTGCAAATATAACAGTTTCCCACCATTGATTGCTATAAGTTTTCTCGTTAAAATGGAATGCCACTACCCTTGAATAATCCTTTGAATTTGAAAATAAATGAATTCTTTAACCAATATTAGATATAGTCACAAATGAATAGTTTTTTATGACCAGAAAATAAATTAATAGTTTTTAATGCAACATAATTCATAAAACAATTTAGCTTGACCCAAAAAAAAAAAACTCCCTTTATTAGATTAATTATATAACACTCATATGCATACATGGGTATATATATCTCGATGTTGTGCAATAATAATGTATATTTAGTAAAATCAATAATTAATAATTAAAACAAAATTTACTTTTAGAAAAGATTATTTTTAAAAAAATTAGTATATTTTTAAAAATATTTATTAAAAATGGATAGGGTAAGGATACACCAATTTCTTGATTTAAGTAACTAATTCATATGAATTTAAAGTATTTTACTTATGGGGGTTTTAAGAAACAAGTTAAACAAATGTGAAAAGGTTAAATAAAAATGGAGTGATTTAAGTAATTGCAAAAATTGTACCGAACGTTATAAAAATTTATAGTATTTCACATAATTTGTGAAAATTAATCAATATGTTAATCAAAAGTTAAATTTATGTGAAATTGGCTAGACTTAAAGGGTTGATTTGAGTAACTGCAAAAATTGATTTGAATGTTATTCAAATTTAAGATATTTCATGTAACCTGCATAAATAATTAAGCAATACGTTAACTGTTAACTGAAGTTTATAGAAATTTAGAGTATATAACGTAATTTATAGAAAATAAGCAAAATGTTAATTGAAAGTTTGAACTACGTGAAATAGGTTGGATTCGAATAAAAAATGGGTTACTTTATGTAATTGCAAAAATTGATCTAAACGTTTAGTCAAAATTTAGAGTATTTCATGTAATTTATGAAAATTAAGTAATACATTATTTGAAACTTATAGCTATGTAAAATAGGCTTCTTTTAAATAAAAATCGAATGATTTAAGGTAACTGCAAAAATTATTCTCAACATTATAGAAATTTAGAATATTTTACGTAATTTACAAAAAATTAAGCACTACATTAATCAAAAGTTAGAGCGAAATGAAATTGTCTCGATTTGAATAAAAAAGGGTTGATCTGAATAACTGCAAAAATTGATACAAATGTTATCTAAATTTAGAGTATTTCATGCATTTCAAAAATTAAGCAATATGTTAATCTAGAGTTAGAGTTATGTGAAATAGGCTGGATTTAAATAAACATGAGTTAATTTATGTAATTGCAAAAATCGAACCGAGCATCATTCAATTTTTAGAGTATTTTATGTAGTTTATAAAAATTAAGTAATACATTATTTGACAGTTAGAGCTACGTGAAACATGCTTCGTTTGAATAAAAATTGATTGATTTAAGTAATTGTAAAAATTATTCTGAATGTTATAGAATTTTGGAATATTTCACGTAATTTGCCAAAAATTAAGCACTGCATTAGTCAAAAGTTAGAACAATGTGAAATTGTCTTCATTTGAATAAAAAAAGGTTGATTTGAGTAACTGTAAAAATCAATATAAACGTTATTTAAATTTAGAGCATTTTACGTAATTTTCAAAAATTAAGCAATATGTTAATTGAAAGGTAGAGTCAAGTGAAATAGGCTAGATTTAAATAAATATGAGTTAATTTATGTAATGCAAAAATCGATCCAAGTATCATTTAAATTTAGAATATTTCACGTAATTGGTAAAAATTAAGTAATATATTTTTTGAAAGTTAGAGCTATGTGAAATAGGTTTCGTTTGAATAAAAATTGACTGATTTGAGTAATTACAAAAATCTATTTGAACGTTATTCAAATTTAGAGTATTTGACATAAATTACAAAAATTAAGCTATAAGTAAATCGTAAAATAGAGCTACGTAAAATAAACTAAATTTGAATAAAAAAGGGTTGATATCAATAATTGCAAATTATCAATTATAATGTTATTCAACATTATAATAATTTTTGTATAATATTAAATTAAGCAAAAGATTATGAATTTAAAATTTTGATAAAATATTCTTTGTTTGATATAGAAAACTTATTATTTCAGTAACTGCTCAAATTACGTCTTTAATAAATTATATCTTTTCTACAAAAACTATTCAACTTGAAATTAAAAAGTTTTTTGACAAATATCTTAAATAATTAAAGATGGCAATAATAATTAAGGATGACAATAATTTTTTGCACTAAGTTTAACAAATAAAGTAATTATCATTGGATCACAAGAAAAAGAGAAGACATGCGAGTAAAATGTTCATAATTTATCACGAATAAATTTGTGAGTGAATGTTTATTTCAATATATTACTTTGTTGAACTTAAAAATACAATTAATACATCTATACTTTCAAAAGCGAAAAATTGAATAAAATAAAAATCTTAAATCCTGCTTCGGAAATTGATAGTGACCTTTTGATAAAATGGTATAGTTTGGTAGTAGAACTATTATATTATTACTGTTAATCTTATGATTGATGAATGAAAAGAGAAGATTAGCTACAATAAGAATTATCATTCATTGTGATACGTCTATTTTACGTCTAAATCACTTGGTTGCTAGTATACATAATTATAAAATTATCTAGTGTCCATGTCAAATTCGATAATTTATGAAGATTTTGTTCAATTGCAATTAAGAAATGTTTTTAATTTTATAAAATGTATTATTCGTACCTAATTTTTCATGAAACTTTTTACCTTCGAGGCCTTTGTGATGAGGGCAATTTACTAAATTAATGATAAAACTTAAAGTGAAAACTTGGGATTCCTAAAATGTAAAAGAAAAGAAGAAAAAAAGTAATAACTATCGCCACTTTCCACAGGTTCTTGCACAAAGAGTCTCTTAACATGTATATGGAAAACCCCATTCAATCTCAAATAAATTAAGAATGGGATGGGAACCTTGGACAAGTCTCTTAACATGTATATGGAAAACCCCATTCAATCTCAAATAAATTAAGAATGGGATGAGAACCTTGGACAAATAATAACCAAAATTTTGTGGGCCTTCAGAAAACTGTATAAAGCTAATAATTTCATAATGCCTCTGCCCATGTAAGCAATGTCGTAAAAACCCAAGATGCATAAAACTAAATACTAGTAAAGTAACCAAGTAAGTTAAGACCAATAACATGGCACCCTGCATATACCCAACCAGCAGCTCTGAACAAAATATGATACGTTAGCAAAGCACACATCAAAGCCGAAAAAAGGCATTCTTTAGCTCGTCGCCGAAACTCTATATATATATAGTTGAAGCTGAAAGAAAATTTTAGTCTTTCTCTCTCTCTGATACGTGACAATTCCTTATAAATTCGTAAATTAAAATAATATTCAAATATTTTATAATCATGAAAATTCTATCACAATTATAATTAGAATTCACAATTAATATAAATCTAGTTATAATCAAATAATAATTCTATTGATTTATATATTCCTACTTTGACTATAGTTAAATCTCTATAACTATAAATTTTATAATAAAATAAAATAATACAAAAGAAAAAAAATATTTCATGAATCCTCTTTTTTAGAAAAAAAATTAAAAAAATCTCTCAAATTTACCTATAATTTTTTTCATTAAAAAAAAAACTACTTCCAAATTTGTTTTCTTAAAAAGTAAAAAGAATTCTTTTATTTTCTTTAAAAAAATAAAAAAAAATCCTAAAAAAATAGTACTCAAAATTTAGATTTTTAATTTTTTCTTTTAAATAATATAAAGTAAAAATAAATTTTTTATAAAAATATGATTAAATCTACGCATCACGCGGGTATATTATTAGTGTAAATATATAAAGTCGAAACTGGAAGAAAATCTCAGTTTTGCTCTTTGCCATGTGACAACTTCTTATAAATTTGTAAATTAAAAATATTAAAATATTTTATAATTATCAAATTCTATTAAAATCATAACAGGATTAGGAATTGTAATCAAATATGGATCCTATTGATTTATAGGTTAATATAACAAAATATTACCACCTTTACGTTTTTTTTACAAATCTAGCACAATTCAATTATTTTCTAATAAATCTAGCACAACTTTTAAAAACTAACAAATTTTGCACAGTTTAATTATTTTCTAATAAATCTAGTACACTATTCGTTAAAAATAATCGAATATCCTAATATGTATATATACACATATGATATTTGAGAATTTTAAACTATATTAGATTTTGACATAGATGGCCATATGTGCATATTAAGGGATTCAGTTACTTTTAACTGGTTATTTTTAACTGACAGTATATTAAATTTGTTAAAAATAATTGAACTGTATTATATTTGTAAATTTTTAAAAGTTTTGTTAGATTTATTAAAAAGTGTAAAGGTGGTGATTTTTTAAAAAATTAAATTTATATACTACTTTGACTCTAATTTAATCTTTATAATTATAATTTGTTCTAATAAAAAAATAATAAAGATTTTAGAACTATTCTCAAATTCTCCTTTTTATAAAAGAAAAACATATTACAAAATCTTTAAAATTTATCTTTTTTTTCTTAAAAATGAGAAAAGAAGTATATTAAAATTTCCTTAAAAGAGAATAAACGAAAAAAACTCAAATTATTATTTTATAAAAAATTGTCTTATTTTCTTATAAATTTTAAAAATTTTCTAAAAAGAATACTACTTAATATTACAATGCCCTTTTATTTTTTCTTTTTGATAAAATGAAATTAAAATAAATTACTAACAAATATTAGTAAATTCGTGCATCGCACGGGTCTATTACTATTATATTTATACTGAAGCTGAGAGAAAATCACTACCTTAGTCATCTTAACATGTGACGACTTTTCATAAATTTATAAATGAAAAAAATTAAAATATTTAATAATTATCAAAATTTCATTACAATCAAAATAGGATTAGAATTCTATAAAACAATTAATATAAATTTAACTATAATCAAATAAAGATTTTATTAATTTGTATAGTACTGATTTTTTTTGGGAAATTTATATAGTAGTACTTTGACTCTAATTAACACTTCATGATTATAAAACTTTTTAATAAAAGAAAATAATAATAAAAGAATAAAAAAATATTCTCAAATTTTACTTTTTAAGAAAGAAAAAAGACTAAGAAAATCTCTCAAATTTATCTATTTTTTCTAAAAAAGGAAAAAAAAACTATACTAAAATTTTCTCAAAGGTAAAGGAAAAAAAATTAACTACTCCCATTTCTTTCTTTTTTTCCTAAAAAAATAGCTTTGTTTTCTTAAAAAATGTTGAAAATTCCTAAAAATTATACTATATGTTAAAATGTATTTTTATTTATTTATATTTTAAATAAAATTTATAGAAGTAAACTATCAACAAATATTATTAATCACACGAGTATATTACTATATAAGTCTGAAGCTGAGAGAATTCTAGCTTTTCTCTCATTGTCACGTGACGACTTCTTATAAATTCATAAATTTAAAACATTAAAATATCTTATAATAGTTAAACTTCAATCACAATCTCCAAATGAATAGAATTTCATAAATCAATTAATATAAATATAATTTTAATCAAATAAGGATTCTATTGATTTATATTGTACTAATTTAACTCTAATTAAATTTTTATAATCATAAAATTTTCTAATAACAAAAAAATAAAAAAACTATTATGGAATTTTTTTTTATAAACAAGAATCAATTCTTTATTTTTTTTCTTTAAAAAATAGTTACATTTTCTTAAAAAGAAGTTAAAAATCCCTAAATAAACAATAACTCAATATGAAATGTCACTTTGTTTTTTTTCCTTAAATAAAATAAAGTAAAAATAAAATATAAAATAATATCATTAAAATTGTGCATCACACGGCTCTTTTACTAGTATCTATAAATAAAGAAAGGTTTTTTTAATTTATGTGGCATTCTCCCTACTTTTTGAAATCTTGATATTTTAATTATTTTTATAAAACATAGATATTCAAATCCTTATTCAACGATATTACATTTGGGTACGTTTGTTTCATGGGATATGATGTGATAGGATAGGTTAGTGATCAACTATTTCACATTAACTCATATTTAGTTGATTAATAAGATAAGTATAAGATATATTAATGTGAGTTTACTATCTCATGAATATGGGATAATACTATCTCTCTAACTCATATGAGTTAGTCTATCCCACATCATGAACTACTGTTAATAAATTATATATTTACTAAAATATCCTCTTAATTAAAATAAATTTTAAATATTTTTAAAAATATTAACACAAAATTTAGAAAATTTATTTCTCTCTCATCCACTATCTCTTCCCTTCTCTCTTTGTCACTCCTTTCTCTCTCCTCCCTCCTCTCTCTCACTCCTCATCTCTTTCTCTTCCCTTTCTCTCCCCTCCCTCCTCCTTCTTCCCTTCCTTTCTCTCTCCTCACTCTCTCTCTCTCTCTCTCTCTGTCTCGTGCTCATTCTTTCATTTTTTTATATAAATTTAAAAATTTATCTCTTAAAATTTATTTCATTTTTGCTTAAAAAATTAAAAAAAAATATTAATCTCTTTTTTTGATATTTTAAATTTATTTGTATAAATTAAATTAATGCTTAATTTTAAAAAATATTTTTTTATACAAAATTGAAAAATTATAAACAATATAATGTATAATAACATGTAAAATAAATATTAATTTAATTACTTAATTTTAATTATTTTTAATAAAAATATTAAAATTAATAGTAAATGTAAATCAATTATTTATAAGGGTAAAAAAGTAATTTTAATATACTATCTATTTTATCCCATATTATCTAAATATTACATGTGATAACTATTTTATACTATTTGATGACATCCAAATATAATATAGGCTAGTAATTTGACATCCAAATATAATATACGTTAGTAATTTAACATATCCTATACAATGTTAGTCTATATTATCTTATATCATACTATCCAATCTGTGTATCAAATGTACCCTTTGTGGATATAGTTTTTATAAAAGCATTAGATTCAATTGTCAATCTCTGATGAAACTCCCACTAAGTATATTTTGATAGAAATAAATCTCTTACTAAAATTGATTATAAAAAATAAAAAAAATAAAAAAAAAGAAAACTTTGATAATCACATCTACGTTCAAAGCTATTCTTATAGTATAGCTACCATGGACTTTTGGGTTACCTTCAATACTCTGTAGAGCGTGTTTGCTACTCTAGACTTTGGACTTTGGCTTTTTTCTTTGTTCAACTTAGTTTATTTGTACTCTTTCGTTTTAGCTGTATATTTACTTTAATTATTTTGATTATTTTGATTTTTTACAATTTGTTTATTTATTTTTTTGGAAATTAAATTTGTGGAGGCAGCAATTAAGTGCATGCACCATTCAAGAAACTAAGTCCCATCTTGACTGCAGATGATGTCGACAGTGCTCTTAAATTGAGAAAGTGCTCTTAAATTGAGAAATGTGGAGGGTCAGTTCTCAAATCTGTGACTTTTTTTTTTTTTTTTTTGCTTTTA
This sequence comes from Carallia pectinifolia, assembly GCA_037832335.1. Lineage (NCBI taxonomy): Eukaryota > Viridiplantae > Streptophyta > Magnoliopsida > Malpighiales > Rhizophoraceae > Carallia > Carallia pectinifolia. The sequence goes on from CM075453.1 coordinate 17,029,278, forward strand.
ATAGATATTTTTTGTCTTTATTTTTTTTCTTTTTTGGTGCAGCCAATATATGGATTTGGGTCGGACGATCCGCTAAGGTTTAAGAGAGCTGCTGGACGTAAAGATTTGTATTACATTAATGACAAGGATGTGGATTTTAAGGATGTAAGAAAATCATTGATCATGTCTGATTTTAGAATTTTAATGTGTTGTTGATGCGAGTAAAAGAGCTAATGTGCTTATTATTATTGGAGCTTATGTTTGTGTGTAGGTGATTGAACCGCCCTTACCAAAAGCGCCTTTGGATACGTCTAGCAAATGAAGGCGTTCAACCTGCATTCTTGTTCTTGAATTTTGCATCCTCAAGTTGTTTTCTTTCTTCATTTTTGGAATTATGCAAATTGGTAAATCTGCATTGGCTTTCTCTTTTTTATTTTTTTTTTATTTTTTTACGTGATGAAGTTTTTGAATTATATATTGGTAATCTTGCAGATTTTAACATTGAGTGGCCGACCTCTATCCATCTTTTACGCGACATAACAGGATTTGAGGTGTGTTTTTCCTTTTTGAAGTTCAATTCTTGTGTTAGAAGGTAAGTATCTTTTTTCATTAAATTTGTTATGTTTGATCCACAAAAATAATGAAACTAAGACTCATCAGGGACATTTCTTCTTTTTTATTAAGTCAAATTTTCAAGCGAGAAAAATCATGCTCTATTCTTTCTTCAATCGTTACTCTGAGGATTATGGATAGTCCCCCTTCTTTTTATCTATGTGCTTGGGATCAGCTTTAACGTAAGAAATTTTAATTAGCTTCTTTTTCTTTTATTTTTTTTTTCTCAGAACTAAATGAGTACCGTCAATTTGCGTTGTGCATAGGTCTTTGTGTATATTTGGAGGATGGTTGATTATTTCCATTGGTAGTACTGGAGCTAATGCTTATTTTTGTTGACTACTTTAGAAATTGATTTGGGCAATATACCAATTCAGAAAAGCAATGTGTTGGTCGTTCTCAGGTTCAATTTTTATTAGTATAGAGTTCACATATATAAAATTTCTCTAATTTATAAAACCAGCGCAAAACACGGGTGGACAAAAGTGCAGCAAGAGTAAATTATTAATCATTGTTCCTGATTACGGTTTGCAGGAACTTGGACAAAAAGATGTTTATGTTTTTTTTTCTTCTTTTTCTCTTTGTTCAACGCAAGAAACTTTATATATAATGCATGAAGCTTCTTCAAGAAACTACCTCAAGAGTGTAGGAGGAGTGGACAAAAGTGTAGCCAGAGTAAATTATTGATTACTGTTCTTAATTATTAATTATAAAAAGTGTGTCTACTCTCCATTTTTTTGATTATTTATTATATTCTTGTCAAATAACTTTTAATTTGTTTTATTGACTATTTAAGATCTCTTGGGTTTATAAAAAAAATTAACTTACGTACTTTTAGAAAGTAGTGAATGGTATATTTATAAATCTTTAGTTTATTTTTACTTGAAAATTGTCAATCTAAATGAAAAAGATCCGCGCGTAACACGGACTCAAATAAACTAGTATAATATGTATTTTACCTTTCACAATTCCCTACTTCCTCGTGGTTTCCTATGAGCCCAGTTAACATTGTGGTGGAAATATTGGAACATGTCTGAACAAAATGTTTCCCCCTGCAAATTCGAACAAACACCACGAGTAACTTCTTATACTATACTGTCCTTATTCTTTCTTCTTATATTTTACTCATAAAATTTGTTCAGTTTATCAAACGAAAAAATAATCGAATAAAAAATTTTTTCTTTTCTTTGGCCGCATCCTAATGGATGGAGCTGTTACACTAAGGTATGTGAAAAGGTCAAATCTAACATGCATGTTATTATTGAGAGACGACATTTTTCTAAGTTTTGAAGTGAGAAAATTCTTGCAAGTGATCATATTTTCATATTTTTCATTTTCATAACACAATTTCTTTTTTTTTTTTGTTTTTTTTTTGGGAAAAGGCGTAAACCCTAATTTTACCTCGAATAATATGTCGCTGAACTTTTCATTATTGATGACGTGTGGTGGACTATAATCTATGGTCCCCTATAGTGACCAAGAAGATTCAACAAATTGACCAACACTTGATTTTGATTGAGATTCTAAATTGAGTTTTTCAGTCTTACAGACAACTACGATATTAATTGTCATTGAATACCTCATTGAAATTGACCTACATTTCTAATTCCATGATTTATGAAATGAAAGCAATGACCCAGCTAACATATGCCAAATTCAACATCATGATTTTGAATAATCGCCCGCTATTATGGGCCCAACACCATCCTTATCGAGTTCACAATAGACCAGGTCCGATGGTCACCCGGCCGGAGCTGTAATTTATCACGAGGCCTGGTGCGCAAGCGAGCATACAGCTACTTGCCATCCACAGTGCACAGCCGATGGGGTTGGCGGCCACTTGGACACATTCTATTCATTGCAGAACTTAACTTTATCCACAGTGCAATGCCTCGTAGACGCATTGCCAACCATTCTTCCTAAATCCCAAAGTCTCGTGAGAAAAACCTCATGAGGTTTCACCAAATATATAGTTTTTGTAAGTTATGGCTGTATGCCCAACTGTGTCATATTTTTCGCCATCAATTGCATTGGATGACCTAATTTTTAAGATAAACATGCTTATTTGTCTTGGAACTACACATCATTGTTGTTAGAACCGGACCAGACCAGTCAGTCGAACCGGTTGAATCGGGGACCGACCGGTGGTCCAGGCCGGTTTAGGTAAATTTCGAAGAGAGACTCGGACCGGTCAAAACCGGAAAAAATCGGTCAAGAACCGGTGAAAACCGGTAAAAACCGGTAAAAACGGGATCGGTTGGACCGGACCAATAAAATTAAAAAATTCATAAATTACAATTTGACCTCAAATGCTATTTAAATTATAATTTAAGCATTAACTTTAATTTAAAAGTTCAATTTAGTCCTAAATCTATTAAAAATTTCAATTTCATCCTTAAACTTAAAAAAATTAATATTTAATCACCATCTATAAATATTATTTTTATAATTACTTTTATACACATATATATTATTAAATACCGGTTCAAATACCGGTTCGACTTTGACCCTACTAATGTTTCCAGTTCAATGACCGGTCCGGTTTTGACAACCTTGCTACACATTCCTAAGATGAACCGGGATTTTTTTTTGTTTTTTTTTTCAAAATCTGCTAACTTTTTTGCAGTAAAGAGGCCCGTTGAAGATAAGAGGAGGAACACCCACGAGCACCATATGGGAACTGAAAGGAAACTCTTTCCTTTCCATTGCCAATGGATGGCTTATAGAAACACGCACAGATGGATATGCACACATGATTTACTTCAGTTTCCAGTCTGATCATGTGAAAGCGGTGACTAGCCAAAACATTGACAATTTTTTATGATGGTCATGTTCGTCCAAAAATAATGGTTTCAAATTTGATTAACATGGTGGATGTTAAAATCCCAAAAATCTCCAAGAAAACCGCATAAAAGGAGACGTAGAAAAAAAAAAAAAGAACAAAACAATTTTGGTGGTTCAGGTCACCTCGATCGTCTTGGTCATGACATGAACAAATTGTACAGTTTTCCATTGTGAGAAAATTGGTAGAATTATAGATGGGATGGAATACGGTCTTTATACAATATTTATATTCCTCATAAAATAAAATACGTGGGAGAGATGCTTGACTGGGCTTCAGTTAACAAAGAATGTTTTCAAAATTAAATTGATGTAGAAACAATAATAGACTTTTATCACATAATTATTCTTACAAATTGAAGCAAAATAAGTCTTAAATCCATGAATTACAACACATAATGTAACCTCCATGCCCGAATAATTTAATGATCAACATAGATTTCCCATCAAAAAGAAATTGAACCTAAATATTATTTTGGCTGGTCCTTCTTTCTCCATCTAACTGCTGAGGTACCCCATTAGGCGGACAGCAGTTTATACGGTTAGGATAACCAGCACACAGTAGCTTTGCTTCTCTTTTTGTGTATATATATATATATGTAAATTGACTTCTAACTTCTTGTGCATGTATATATATATATATATATTGATGTGTCAGCCAATACGTCCACTGCCGGCAGGCGGTGAAACGCTTCCACCAACTGGTCCACGCAGACTTCGTGCAATGACATTATCCTGCTTCTTACAATCTGTAAAATAGTAATAACACACATTAAACAAAACATAAGCTCAGCAATAAATCAATGACAATTATATATATATATATATATATTGCTCCATACTTTTCTTTTCTTTTCTTTTTACTTTGTTTTTGTTGACATGATACACCACACTTACGAGGCAAACACTGATTAGTTTCTCCATTAGCTAAGTTTTTAGCAGCAGTAGTGCTGAGGACCCCCGAAAATAAGAGGAGGAACGCCACCAAAAGAGAGCAGCACCTGGCAAGTAGAGAGGGAAAAGAACTCTTGTTTCTCATTTCGTGAAGATCTATTATCAATGAGATGAGATGACCACCAGTTAATTGTTGTCGTTGTTATATATAGAGCACACACACACTCATATAGGATATCTGGCAGGTGACGGGGATTGCCGCATGAGAAAAAATAACGAGCAGGTAAGGAAATTGACTTCATTACCAGAAAATGAGTGGCTATGACTGATGAGGCGTAATTACCTGATTTTTCTTCATTGGCTTGGCTCCATTGTCGCTGTACGTCGACTGGACTTTTTATTCTGACCATTAATAAGAAACCGGGACTAGCTGAATCGACATTTATTTGGTAGAGAATATGAACCGAAAAACATGCCTTTTACTTTTCTACTTTCGCAGGGTTTCCTACGCAGCCCAGTCTACTTTGTGAATAATAATGGAACCCTTCTGAAATACGTTTTCCCCAGCAAATTCGGACAAACGTTCATTGGGTGCTGACTAATTTTACTCACTTTTTTGTGAGTATAACTCACTCATCATCTTACAGCATATAAAATCTTTTTTTTCATTTTCTATTTTAAGTATATCTCACTTATTATATAGTTTAAAATTATAAGTAAATCATACTCATAAAAAAAAGTGAGTCAAATTACAAGTCTCCTTAAGGGGGGGTGTCATGGGGCCATGCTCCCTTGGGAGATTAGAAGCCTCTCTTTATTGCGGTTGCCCCCCCTCATTTGGAGCCTCTTTTTCTGATGAGAACGACTAGTTCAAATATTTCTTAATAGAATCTACTGAGCTTGAAAATTTGACTTCGGAAGAGGGGTCCAGTTGGGCAATTTGGGAAGGCTCCGCTTTCTCCATTGCTTAGGGGGTGTGGGGCTTAAGGAGATCTAATCGTAAGGAGCTTCTGCACTCTAAGATTTAAGAATGAAGCTTCTAAGTTTTAGATGTACATAATCAGAAAAGATAAGCAAATATACATACATGGGGGCGCTACAAATACGTAGTGATCTGAACCGTTAGATTGTGACAAGTGTATTTAATTTTTTTAAAAAAAAAGTTAGATAAGTCATTTGATATCATTGGATTAATTGTGTGTCTCATTGAGCGTGTCTGTGTAGTCAAACTCGTACATAATATCGCCTTTTTTTTTACTGATGGCCTCTCTCATCTTTTTTTTTTATTTTTAAAACGATAATATTATAAAAAGTTACCTTGTTTTCATATTTCCAAAAATGTTAACGTAAATATGAAAAAGAACTCTATTATATGGTTTTATGCTTGTATTTTAAGTAGCACCTAAAATAGTTGCACAATCTATTTGATGACATCTAACAATTTATTTGTCTTTTTTTTTTTTCAAATTCATATTTTGCTTTCATCTCACCTTAAAAATCCCACCAAATATTTTCTTAATGGGAAATAAACACCCCTATATATACAAGTTTACGAATATATAATTATGACAATTAATTTCATTTTTTTATGTTTGTGAATATATGATTAGATACTAGTGTGGGTGTTGATGGAGTTGAATGAGTTTGATTTATGGGTGTTTCGATCTTAATGGGTTGTTCTTGTCGTGTTCATTTGTGCTTATTTGGGTGTTGAGCTTGTACATTGTTGGGAAAGGAGATAATTGTTGTGATAGGAAGGAGTTAGCTTTTATAGTACTATATTGGGAAGTTATAAAGCTTTAAAAAAATTGACCCCCTTAAAAAAATTTTTTGGATCCATCCTTGTGTGTGTGTCTGTGTGTATATATATATAACAAAATTTATTAAAACATTATCCAATAATAGAGTAAACTGTAATAAATACTGCAAATACACTCCAATAAATTAATGTTTAATAACAATTATTTTAATACACGATTTGTAGGAAAAAATGTCAATATAACAGTTTACATTGACAATAGACCTGACCCCTATTCTAGTTATAACATAAATGAGACTAGAGTCAAACTAGAATTAAACCAGAGTTTAGCTGTGGGCAATTCTAATTATTCCATAAATGGAAGTGGTTAGTCTAGTGAAGATTCGTCCTTTTTTAAGAACTAAACTAATAAAGGAAATAGACAGAAAGAAAATGACTGAACGGACTACCGGTTTGAAATCGCAATTCCAATAATCGTCGAGGATTTCACAAATGGAAAAAAAGTCTGCTTTTCCATTTTACTTTGAGAAAATCCTTTGATTTAAGTACTATAATCTATTGATGTTCCTTGTTTAATGGTATCACTAGTTTTTGTGTCTAAATATTAAATTTTATAGTCTCCCTTCATTTGAATTTTGTTTCAGAAAAATTGTAAATGCTTCAATCTCTAATGCCACCCTATAATGATTTTCTGTGCCAAGTACTTGCCTTCAGGAGAAGTCCCAAATCAAGTCACTAACTATTTGATTTGACAAATCTCGGTCAATAACTTTAAAAAGGTTCAATGTAAATCATTTCCGTAATAAAAGTTCACGATTAGGTCAACAACTTCGTTTTCATCGAAAGTCCCTTCAACTGCTGACATGTCAGGCGACATGGCATTGTGAGTCAGCTTATTTTGCTAATGTGGTTAAAAACTTTTCTCTCTCATAATGACTGTGGCTGAGATGAACCTAAAATATCTCTCTCCCACTGTGTGATTCCATCGGTTCTGGTGGAGCTAGCGTCTCTTCTTCCAGCAACCAG